>CAJQZJ010032380.1:178802-206875 GCA_907164525.1 Lophiomys imhausi | reverse complement strand
TTATTTGGCTAAAGTGGTATTGACCATTGTTTATTGTGCAAAAATAAGATTGTATTGGATTACATAGGTATTGATCTTTGTATATTGATACAAAATTAAGATTATAGTTGGCCACAATGGTATTGACCCTTGCATATGGACGTAATATTAAGATTATATTGGGCTACATAGGCATTGATCTTGGTATATTGATACATAATTAAGAGTATATTTAACCACAATTGAATAGATCTTTGTATATTGATACAAATTTAAAGATAATGCTTCCCAATGGTATCATACCTAGAGATACTTAAAAATAAAATGTGAAGCTCTGACCACTTGATACCAACCGTCTAAAACGGTCTAGGATAGTTAAAACATACTCCTAGTCATGCAAACATGTCTCTTTGTTAGCTACTATGACAGTCTATCACAGATATTCTTTAAACTACCCAGTAATCAAGTTGCTAAGAGACAAGCAACATTTGCTTATCTAAATACAAGAGATGGTTAGGGCATCTTCAAAAACCCCTAGAGATCTGCAGAATATGGCATTCAAAGATGTTATCTTAAATCAAGATTTTTTTTTTGATATCGAGACATATCAGCGCCTGACAGCACCCCCTATTCTACTCCAAGTAGAAGATAAGCATCGAAGAACCTCCACTGTAAGATGGTTGATTTAGGGGCAAGCCTTTTTCTTGGCATGAAAAAACCCCTTGCACCAACTGCAGACAGACTGCTGTCCAAAAAGGACAAAACTTGGTAGCAGGGAAGTCGACAGCCTAACTCTGCCAAGACAGGGTAGGTAAGTCCTTCATAATCCCTGCTCTACAACAAATGTCTGTCAGAGAAACAGGACCCAAAGGCTGAAGATTGATGCTGGAATGTATGGAGAGAGAATGGGAACTGTCCAGGCAGTTACTGGTATGTTCTTTCTTAGTTTTGGAAGCTGCAGGCTCTGCACTTCCTATACAAGCAAATATATTTATCCCTCTCAGGTCTCTGAGGTGGTTGAAGAATAGACAGATAGAATCTTATAGTTAAATTTTGAACTGTTTAGGAATCAAGAGGGTGTTATAGATCTAAGAAGATACTCTTAAAAGTGTGTTGCAAGATAGTATGAATGTTGAGTCACATATAGACCTTTAAACTCATGGAGTTGGGTAGATAGTAGAATGTTAAAGTCAGGGGCCAAATAGGTATAAACTGAACATTGGGAAGGTATACTGGGCCAATTTAATCTCATAAATGTGGCATAATTATATCTATTGCTTTGTATAATACTTACTGTTATAAGAGAAGGAACCAGCTGTTGGACTGAAAGGGGAAACCTCTGGAGGGAAGAGGGTGGAAGGGCGGGTTGGGAAGGGGGAATAGGGAGGGGTTTGTTACTGAGATGTAACTTGAAGAAAAAAAAAATAAAGTATTTATAAAAAAAAAAAAAAAGAATACTACAACATAGTTTGGTGTAAAAACTTGCTAGAGTTATCTGAATATTGAACAGATTTCCTCAAATAGTCTCCATACCTGATTAGCTTTCCTAGGTAATTTACAATTGCCATAAAATACTGCAAAATATTTGTTTGAATACTACATAATGATAAGAAAGAAACATCTACGTAAATAAAAGTGGATATTGATAAGATAACCAATGTGCTTTTAAAAGTTAGTCTTGAACTATCGGATTTTGAACATAAATGTCTATGAGAACATGGCACACAGAATCAACTTAACAGGTCTCATATGGGGCTCACAAAAACTAAAAGGACAATCATGGAGCCTGCATGTGTCTGTGCTAGGTCCCCTGAATAACGCTGTGATTGATTAGCTTGATGTTCTTGTGGGACTCCTAATAGTAGGAGAGGGGATATTTCTGACTCTTTTGTCTGTTCATGGGACCATGATAGGGTGATGTTATACATTCAAAATGGTAATTAATTGGTCCTGCTTGCTGTCTGTTGCTTTGTTTTCTAATCTTTGTCTCTGATTTGTTGAATAAATGCTGAGTCCTGAGATTGGGGAAAGAAAGAGGTAGGCAAGACTAAGGTGCTCAGACTTCTGAAGTAGAGAGGATCTTGGGTAGAAGAAGCCTCCAAGAAGCAGCTGGAGTAGGAAGGAGGACACATGCTATAGGTTAGAGAAAAGAATGTCATTACACATGGCCTGGAACATTGGTCTAGCATGGAGAATAGCAGTCCAGGGGATGTATGTATATATGGGATCATATTTGGATAATAGAATTATGAGTTAGCTTAGATGGGCTAAGATTGTTCAATCCAGGCCAAATCTTGTTAAAATCCAGCAGGTCTCTGTGTGCTTATTAATAATGGTGGGTTAAGGATTAACAGCCAACAATCAATTAAGAATAATATAAATACTGTTAAACAATTTAATTAATTATTTCTACAAATGGTGCCCAACTACAGCCATTAGAGTCCATTCTTATAGCCTGAGAAGGTCTGGCTAAAAGGTAGTTTCCTAGCCAAAGGGGGGGGGGGCGGACCCGAATACATTTCAAAGGGGCGACTCCCTTAACAAAAGCTACTGCCTTTCAGCAAAGGTGGAAAGCTTAGTTCTCCTTACATACTAAAAAACCGGTAGCCTTCTAAGCAGAGCTTGAGGATTAACCACCTATATTAAAAATGGAGGAATTCATAATGCCTCAATATGTTTGGATTCCTATTGAATTTGTTTCTCTTAGTATGCAAATGATTTTTACCCTGACAATTGTGGCTCTGTGTATCTTTTTTTGAGAAAGTTTGGACTAGGATAGGCTTAAAGGAAATAATTTACAGAAGGAATGTTAAGTCACCAACAATGACAATCAGGGAAGGAGGGAGTCCCTTCCCGATAGATAAGACAAAACTGATGGCAGCTGGAGCTCACAGCTCCCTGGCTACTATATGCTAGTCAGGAGTATATGGTATTGGTCCACCAGTGAAATCCAGCCAAAACTAGATTCTAAGGAATAATGAACAAAACTTTAATTGCAGCATAGGATGGCACAGTTAGACCAAGGCTTTTGGAATGTTCTTGTTTCTTTGTTTGATTTATGTTTAAATGTCTTTGATTTCTCCTATATTGGGAGGTAGAAAGGATATTTTTATGAGTTGGCATTGCTAAAAATATGAGAGATCTTTGAAGATTTTAGACAGATTTGGAATTGTCACTCCAATTCAGAGTTGTCCTCTGGGTTACAGAACTACCAGATAAATTCCAGAATTATCTGGAATTTAAGTGAAATATTTGAGCAGGGCGTTCCTGGCACACACCCTTAATCCCATCACACTGGAGTCAGAAACAGCCAGATATCTGAATTATAGACTAGCCTAGTCTAAACAATGAAGTCAGGGTAGGAACCCTGCTGATAAGATAAGTCTGCTTGCTAAAGACAGTCTAGAATTCAAAATGACACATTTTTTTCCTTAATGTTAAGTTTTTGCTTAGTAATAATAATGTTCTTACTAATCTAATGGATAATACACATAATCTTAAATTTATGTAAAGAGGAAGGAGACACAAGCCAGTCTCCTTAGGTGTGGGGCTCCTATGGTAGACCTGGTTTCAAGAGGCATTTTTCCCCTAAAAGAGGTATGTTAATCTATGGGCATAGTGGTACATGCCTTTTATCCCAGCACTTGGGAGGCAGAGGCAGGCTGATCTCTGTGAGTTTAAGGCTAGCCTGGTCTACAAAGTGAGTCCAGGACAAGGATACAAAGAGAAACCCTGTGTCAGGAGAGAGAGAGAGAGAGAGAGAGAGAGATTCTGTTAATCAATGTAAGGACCCAGAGTTAGACTGGGGAGTAACATGCAAACTGCATGCCTCCCACAGGCAACAGTTAAGAAAAGCTAACATAAAATAGCATATCATGCTATTCTACACTAATCTCCTTAAGAATGGGGCTTCCATGGGAGAATTGAAACTCAAACTAATGCAAAATGGTTTAATTAATGTTATTGTTTAATAAGGATAATTCAATTATTTAAATTCATACCTTGATCTCAAAACTTGGGAGACAAGGAAAAAACAGGTTCCTTGTGTGTTTGAGGCCAATCTAATCTACAGGTCTCTACAGAGCAAATTAACACAGCCCAGGCTACAAAGAGAAACTCTGTCTCAATAAGGATAGATATGTCCACATAGAAATTAAATCTCCAGAGAAAGCAGGAAAGGAAAAAAATATATATATATATATATATAAACTCATGCCATTGATCCAAAACATGGGAGACAAAGGCAGAGACAGAGAGGCTCCTTTTGAGTTTGAGGCCAACCTAATCTATAAAGACCCCGAGCTATGCAGAAAAAAAAACTGTCTCAATTAATTAACAAATTTATGTCAACTGTAGAGAACACTTAAACTCCATATAGTCTTATACTGAATTTTCAACTTAAAATCGATCATGTATAGCCATATATATATATATTAATAATTACAGAGAAGAAAAAAATCTTCCATCCAAACTGATAGAAATCAGATTTGACTGGAAAGGTCTCCTATATATCCTGGCTACAAACAAACAAACAGAAAAACCGAATAGGTAACATATTTGCTGATTCTACTATGTGGGAATATATATATCCAATAAAAATCTTGTTGGCTACATGGAAGCCACATGATTTACTATTACATGCCATCTTTTCATATGGCCTAAATAGAGACTTACAAATATCTTTCTTCTGTTCAAAGAACAGAAAATCTTTCTTAATTGATTTGTTCATCCTGCACATCCAAGGCATGTTTTGTATTTACAAAACTATGTTACTTGAAAAAATTATATATTTTCAGAACAAAGCAACCAAATACCAAAGAAGACAAGACAAATAGCCTAGATGATCCAGTCTCATAGACTGCCTCAATTACTATTTCCTCAAAAATCTGCATCCAGAATAACTTCAAAATGGCTTGTTAAGATGGTCCAGCCTCACAGACTGTTCTAGTCAGGACTTCAATAAAGTCCTGAACTTTCCCACCCAAAGTGCAACTTTGGACTACAAACTGCTCAGGACATTCAAATTGCTGAGCATGTAGACTGGAGAACAAATATTATCATTAACTTGCTTAACCATTTTTCCATTTTATGTGGGCCTGCAAACAGGTTTTCTGTATCCCAATTAAGCAGAAATCAATTTTAAGAGAGCGATGCCCCATTCCCAAAAAGGTGGGGTGGATGATTCTTTGGCCATTTAATGGGCTATAGATGTTGTTTAGGGGATTGGTTACAAGTTGTTAAACAGCCTTGTTAAGCAAGGTATAGGAAATTAGACTCAAGAACTTTTCTATTTCTTTTTTCTTTTCTCTATCCTTCCTTCTCTCTTATATAGGGGGGAGAAGACTTGAAAAGAGGGGGAATATGTGTATATAATATAGAAATGACAAGATATAAGGGTAGATTATTGAATCTTCTCTGAAACTTAAAACTATTGTTATTTTCAAAGATAACCTTATTTTGGTTATCTTTTGATACATTGGTATAGATTTTTGTATATTGAAACAAAAATCAGGTTAAAATTTGATTCATTGGTATATAATATTATATTTTGATACACATACATGTATATTGTAACTCTTATATAAGGTATTCTGCCTATACAACTCATTTAAAAGTACAAGTTTACTTCCAATCCTTTTATGGGTTGCTATTACAATCTATTTACATGTCTGGATAATACAGGTTGATGGCTGGCCAGTTAAGCTCCAGGTCATGTCAAATATTAGACTTAATTTATCACAAAATAGGCTTACTAGGTTAAACAGATAGTAAATGGTTAAAAATATACAGTTTGCTTGTTCAAACATAGATAGATGGTAGATAGATGATAGATTTATAAATAAGTCACTAGATGTCTTCAAAACCTTCAGAGGTATACATAAAATGGCATTTAAAGATTTTTTTTTTTTATTTTAAGAATTGTTTGCGGGGGGCCAAGATGGCGGCGAACTGCACGGACGCATTTTGAATGTGGGAGAGAAGAGCCATAGAAAACACAGAGTTGTTGGACACTGTGCAAAAACCGGAGGGTCTGGCCCCTCCGGGAACACTCACAGCTCCCAAGGGACTGTTAAAAGTCCCAGGGCAAGGCTCTCCCCCCATCTCTCGCAGACATGGAAGCCACTAAATCCGGGATTCGGGAACTCCCATTTGGAGAGGCGCCTGGTAAGATTGATCCCAACACACAGCAGGCAGAATCAAAGGCCACATGGCAATCACCCACTAGCCTACTGGGCTTCCCACACCTCAGGAGGACCTTATATTTACTTAGGAAACTTTCCAGAATAGTTGAAATCTTAACAAGGAAGAAACAGGGCGCTCGGCGGGTGATCCGCAGCAGCTCGAGCTGGAGTGGGAGGCCGGCAGGCAGAGCAGTCGGGGTGGGAAGCGGGCACAGGCGGGCAGGGCTGAAGCCCCATTACCCACGGCAAAGCAGCTAGGGAAGTAGGCCGGCTCAGTCGGCGGGAGGGGCCAAAGCCCCACGCACACACGGCAAAGCAGCTAGGGCGGGAGGCCGGCTCAGGCGGCGGGAGGGGCTGAAGCTCCACCCACCCATGGCAGAGCAGATAGGGAGGGAAGCGGCCAGGCCTGTGGCGGAGAAGCCTAGTGGCTAACCAGAAGCCAGGGGACCATAGCTGTATTCTGGTAAACCCAGACATATTAGGTGTGGAGACAGGCCCTGTCAGCCTCCGTGACCACAAAGCCCACAAAATCTGTGCCTGGGCAAACAGGTCCATACCATCAGAACCATTACAGGCTGATCACTCAGTGTGCAACATAGAGAAGTCTGAACTGGGAGCAGTGAAACAATCCCAGACCATTACTCACTACCTGGGAATAGGCTGCACCAGCTCACAGCGCTTCAGGCTATTAAAACCACAGTGACCCTGAGATCCCCCTGTAAGCAATGACAGATAGCCAAGCAATTCGACTCCTTCACCAAAGCATCCCCTGTGGATCCAAGCACAGAAAACGACAAGAACAGACAGCTAAACACACCCACATGGCCAAAGTTCCAAGAAAAAATAGAAATCAAGGAAATATGACTCCAACAAAGCAGAATTATCCTAGCTCATCCAATTCGGATGACCTCACACCAACAGTAACACATGAAAACGATGACAATTCTGGATTATGGAAAGTGATAGAGTCCCTTCAAGAAGAACTTAAATCTATGAAGGAATTCAAAGAAGCCACAATTTTACAAGCCAAAACAATGAACAACACCATTAAAGAACTCCAAGCCAAGGTGACAGAGCTTGAACAGGAAAAGCACAAAGCAATGAAAGATTTTCATACAAAAACAAGCAAGCTGGAGAAGGAAATGTACAAAACGAACGATATCATACAAGACATGAAAATAGAAATAGAAACAATAAAGAAAACACAGTCAGAGTTAAAAGAGGAACTGGAGAACCAAGGGAAGAGAACAGGAACTACAGATGTGAGTATCAACAATAGGATACAAGAGATGGAAGACAGGATCTCAGGCATGGAAGATTCGATGGAAGAAATCAGTACAACATCCAAAGAAAATGAGAAGGCTAAAAAATCTCTCACCCACTACATCCAAGAAATCAAGGACTCAATGAAAAGACGGAACCGAAGAATCATAGGCATAGAGGAAAGAGAAGACTCCCGACTCCAAGGTCCAGGAAATATCTTCAACAAAGTCATAGAAGAAAACTTCCCAACCCTGAAAAAAGAGATGCCAATAAAAATCCTAGAGGCTTACAGAACACCAAACAGATTAGATCAGAAAAGAAACTCCTCTCGCCACATAATAATTGAAACACCAAATGTACAGAACAAAGAAAGAATATTAAAAGCTATAAGAGAAAAAGGTCAAGTCACATACAATGGCAGACCCATCAGAATTACACCTGACTTCTCCTCAGAAACTTTAAAAGCTAGAAGGGCCTGGACAGATATCCTACAAGTCCTGAGAGAACATAGGTGCCCACCCAGACTACTATACCCAGCAAAACTCTCTATCAACATACATGGAGAAAACAAGATATTCCATGACAAAATCAAATTTAAACAATATCTACCCACAAACCCAGCCCTACAGAAAATCCTAGAAGGAAAATTCCATCCCAGAGAAGAAAACTCCACCCAAGAAAACAAAGGGAATACAAAACCCCTCAGCAACTAAACCAAAAGAGGCACAGGACCATCACCTATACCAAACTAATGGGAAACAACAACCCAAGGTCACTAATATCCATCAACATCAATGGTCTCAACTCCCCAATAAAAAGACACAGGTTTACAGAGTGGATCCGCAAGCAAGACCCGTCCTTTTGCTGCATACAAGAAACACATCTCACTACCAGAGATAGACACTACCTCAGAGTAAAGGGCTGGGAAAAGGTTTTCCAAGCAAATGGACCCAGGAAGCAAGCTGGAGTAGCCATCCTAATATCAAACAAAACAGACTTCCAACTGAAGTTAATGAAAAAACACAAAGAAGGGCACTATATATTCATTAAAGGGAATATTCATCAAGAGGAAATCTCAATAGTGAACATCTATGCCCCAAATACAAAGGCACCTACTTTTGTAAAAGAAACACTTTTAAATCTTAAATCGCACGTCGATCACAACACATTAGTAGTGGGAGAGTTCAACACCCCACTCATAACAATGGACAGATCATCAAGACAGAAGACAAACAGAGAAATATTGAGTCTAACAGACATCATGAAACAAATGGACCTAACAGATATCTACAGAACATTTCACCCAAACACAAAGGAATACACCTTTTTCTCAGCACCCCAAGGAACCTTCTCCAAATCGACCACATAGTTGGACACAAAGATCGTCTCAATAGATACAAGAAAATTGAAATAACACCTTGTATGTTATCAGACCACCACGGAATAAAGCTGGTCTTCAACAGCAAAAGAATCAACAGAAAGCCTACACACACATGGAAATTGAACAGCTCCTTACTGGATGACCACGGGGTCAGGGAAGAAATAAAGAAGGAAATCAAAGACTTCTTAAAATCCAACGACAATGAAGAAACAACATACCCAAACCTATGGGGTACAATGAAAGCTGTGCTACGAGGAAAGTTCATAGCACTAAGTGCATTCAAAAAGAAAATTGTGATAGTTCATGTTAGTGAATTAACAGCTAAGCTGGGTGAATTGGAAAAAAAAAGAAGCAAACACGCTCAAGAGGAGCAGAAGGCAGGAAATCATCAAACGTAGGGCTGAAATCAACAACTTAGAATCAAAAAGAACTATACAAAGAATCAATGAAACCAAGAGTTGGTTCTTTGAGAAAATCAACAAAATACACAGACCCCTAGCCAAATTAACTAAAAGGCAAAGAGAAAGAACCCAAATCAACAAAATCAGAAATGAAAAGGGAAAAATAACAACAGACATTGAGGAGATCCAGAAAATATTCGGGTCCTACTTTAAAAATCTATACTCCACCAAATTTGAAAACCTAAGCGAAATGGACAATTTCCTCGATAAATTCCACCTATCAAAACTAAATCAAAATCACATTAACAGCTTAAACAGCCCAATAACACCTAAGGAAATAGAAACAGTCATTAATAATCTCCCAACCAAAAAAAAAAAAAAAAAAAGCCCAGGGCCAGATGGCTTTAGCACGGAATTCTACAGGACCTTCAAAGAGGAACTAACACCATTACTCTTCAAACTCTTCCACCACATAGAAACAGAAAGAACACTGCCAAACTCATTCTATGAGGCCACTGTCATTCTGATTCCTAAACCACACAAAGACCCAACAAAGAAAGAGAACTTCAGACCAATCTCCCTCATGAAAATAGACGCAAAGATACTTAATAAAATACTAGCAAACCGAATTCAAGAACACATCAAAAATATCATACATCATGATCAAGTAGGCTTCATCCCAGGAATGCAGGGATGGTTCAATATACGAAAGTCTATCAATGTAATTCACCACATAAACAAGATGAAAGAAAAAAAAACACATGATAATTTCGCTAGATGCAGAAAAAGCATTTGACAAAATCTAACACCCCTTCATGGTAAAAGTTCTGGAGAGAACGGGCATACAAGGACCATACCTAGAAATAATAAAGGCAATATACAGCAAGCCAGTGGCCAACATCAAATTAAATGGAGAGAAGCTTGAAGCATTTCCTCTAAACTCAGGGACAAGACAAGGATGTCCACTTTCACCATATCTTTTCAATATAGTACTTGAAGTTCTTGCTAGAGCAATAAGACAACTAAAAGAAATCAAAGGGATAAACATTGGAAATGAAGAAGTCAAATTATCCCTATTCGCAGATGATATGTTAGTATACATAAGCGACCCCAGAAACTCCACCAAAGAACTCTTATAGCTGATAAACAACTTCAGCAAGGTGGCTGGATACAAAATTAACTCAAAAAAATCAGAAGACCTTCTTTATACAACAAACAAGCATACCGAGAAAGAAATAAGGGAAACAACCCCCTTCACAATAGCCACAAACAATATAAAATACCTGGGGGTAACTCTAACCAAGCAAGTAAAGGACCTTGAGGACCTTCAACAAGAACTTCAAGCCCCTGAAGAAAGAAATGGAAGAGGCATTTAGAAGATGGAAAGAACTCCCATGCTCATGGATAGGTAGGATCAACATAATAACAATGGCTATTCTACCAAAAGCAATATACAGATTCAATGCAATTCCTATCAAAATACCAACACAATTCTTTATAGACCTGGAAAAAGCTATACTCAACTTCATATGGAACAACAAAAAGCCCAGAATAGCTAAATCAATCCTGTACAATAAAAAAGCTTCTGGAGGTATCACCATCCCAGATTTCAAGCTGTACTACAGAGCAATAATAATAAAAACAGCATGGTACTGGTATAGAAACAGACCAGTAGGTCAATGGAATCAAATTGAAGACCCAAACATGGACCCACACACCTATGGCCAACTAATCTTTGACAAAGAAGCCAAAAACGCACAATGGAAGAAGGACAGCATCTTCAACAAATGGTGCTGGTCCAACTGGATGTCCACTTGCAAAAGAATGAAATTAGACCCATACCTATCACCTTGTACAAAACTTAATTCCAAGTGGATCAAAGACCTTAACATAAGGCCAGCCACACTAACGATACTAGAAGAAAAAGTAGGAGAAACCCTCAAACTCATTGGCACAGGAGACAACTTCCTGAACAGAACACCAACAGCTCAGGACCTGAGATCAACAATCAATAAATGGGACCTCATGAAACTGAAAAGCTTCTGTAAGGCAAAAGACACAGTCATTAGAACAAAACGGCAACCAACAGACTGGGAGAAAATCTTCACCAACCCCACATCTGATAGAGGGCTATTATCTAAAATCTACAAAGAACTCAAGAAACTAAATGCCAAGACACCAAATAATCCAATCAAAAAATGGGAGACGGAGCTAAATGGAGAATTCACAAAGGAGGAATCCCTAAGGGCTGAGAGTCACCTGAAGAAATGCTCAACATCCTTAATCATCAGAGAAATGCAACTCAAGACGACCCTGAGATTCCATCTCACACCTGTCAGAATCGCTAAGATCAAGAGCTCAAATGACAGCACATGCTGGCGAGGGTGTGGAGAAAGGGGTACCCTACTCCATTGTTGGTGGGAATGTAGGCTTGTGCAACCACTATGGAGGTCTGTCTGGAGATATCTTAGAAACCTTGGAATAACTTTGCCTCAGGACCCAGCCATACCACTTCTGGGTATACACCCAAAGGACACCTCACGGAGACATAGGGACGTCTCGTCATCTATGTTCATAGCAGCCTTATTTGTAATAGCTAGAAATTGGAAACAACCCAGATGTCCCTCAACTGAAGAATGGATTAAAAAATTGTGGTACATCTATACAATGGAATATTACTCAGCTATAAGAAACAATGAAATCATGTAATTTGCAACCAAATGGATGGATCTAGAGAAACTCATCCTGAGTGAGCTAACCCAGACTCAGAAGGATGCACATGGCATCTATTCACTTATAGTAGGATTTTAGCTATATCGTACAGGATATCTGTACTACAACCAACACACCAAAAGGAACATGGAATTAACCTTTTGTTTTTTCATTTCTTTTTCATTTTCCTTTTCCTTTTTTTTCTTTTTCTTTTTCCTCTCTTTTTTTTGTTGTTGTTCTTTGTTTTTGTGGGTTTGTGTGTTTGTTGGTCTTTTTTTTTTTTTTTTAGTTTTCCCTCCGTAGCAAGGAGACACCTTTCACTGGCAGTACTGCCTCGTAGGCCCTCGGTGTATGAAGAGGCTCTTGGCCCTCATATGACTCCTGATCTGTGGTGAGAGACTGGTATGCAGGGACATTTCACCCCAGATGGAAGGGTCAGGGGGTACAGCATGGGAGGGTGGGGCTGGGAAGCGGGAAAAGAGGACAATATGTTAAGTATGTATCCTGTAGCAACAAACAAATAAATTTATTAAGTTAAAAAAAGCAGGTAACAACATTAAAACACTGTAAATAAAATAAAGGATACAGCTGTTCAACCTGGTTCTATAAAACTTCAAGTGTCGAAAAAACGTAGAGCTAAGGTAAACTACAGGAGAAATGTGGTGTTAACCCATGCCTTTAACTTCAGCAGAGACAGGAGGAGCACCATAGAGTTAGTGCACTTATAAATTCTAGAGTTACACGGAACAGGGTGGAGAGGGTACACACCCTTAATCCCATCATTCAAGAAGAGTACACCCTTTACCCCAACACACTAGAGACAGAAACAGGCCGATCTCAGAGCTCAAGGTCAGCCTGATACAAAAAACTCTAAATAGAGTAAAACTTCGATCCAGGAGTGGTGGAACACATCTTTAATCCCTTCAGATGGGAACCACAGGTCTCTGATCCCAATAATTACAATGCAGACACACACACATAGGATTTGGAAGGACCTAAGTTTAAAAGCTACTTACAAAAGGCCCACTCAATACAAACAAATTATCCTTCAAGATCTCAAAATATATACACTAAAGGTGGTTTAGCTCCAAAATAACAAAATAATTTCTTCTTTAAACCAGATTGAAAGATAACACTTTATATATTGTCAAAAAACCAAATTTGCTTCAGGAGAAATATTATCTACCCCCTCACCCCCTCCCAAAAAAAAAAGAGGGTGATTGTCCCCTAGTGAGGATTAGGGCAGGGCTCTGTTCTTATCTTTCCAGGAGAATCAAAGCATCCATTCAAGGAACCCAGGGACAACTGGACAACGGAAACCTCAGCAGAAAACAGAATCAGACACCAAAGAAGACAAGTGACCCAGTTGATTCAATCTGACAGACTCCCTCAATAGCTGTCTCCATCAAAAGACTACAACCACAACAACTCAATATCGCTAAGACAGTTCAGCTCTACACAATGCCCCAGCCAGAACCTCAGTAAAGCCTGGAAGTTCAGCTTCTGCCTACAAACTCCTTAGGACATCTAAACAGCTGAGAACAGAAGGACTGAATGTAAAAGGATTGTACTAACATTTTTAACCATTTTTCCATTTTGGTTTGGGCCCCAAACAGGTTTACTACGACCCAAATCAGCAGGAAGTCATTTTAAGAGAGCGACGTCCCATACCCAAAGGGTGGGGAGGGTGTTTCTCTGCCCCCCCCCCTTTTTGGTTATTTGAAGGACAACTGAAAACTCTGTTATTTAGGGGAAGAGATTACAAGTTGTTAAATGGTCCTGTTTAATGGGTTTTGGAGGTTAGACCCAGGGTATTCCTTCTTTCCCTTTTCTGTATCCTTCTTTATCTCCTATGTAGGAATGCATGGACTTGAGAAAAATTGAGAAATAGACATAGCACAGGAAGGACCAAGAAGAAGGGTCAGATTATTGAATATGCCCTTATACATTTGTATATTGATACAAAATTAGTAGTGTATTTGGCTAAAGTGGTATTGACCATTGTTTATTGTGTAAAAATAAGATTGTATTGGACTACGTCGGTATTGATATTTGTATATTGATACAAAATTAAGATTAAAGTTGGCCACAATGGTATTTACCCTTGTATATGAACGCAATATTAAGTTGTATTGGGCCACATAGGCATTGATCTTTGTATATTGATACAAAATTAAGAGTATATTTAGCCACATTTGAATAGATCTTTGTATATTGATACAAAATTAAAGGTAACACTTCCTAATGGTATGGTACCTAGAGATACTTAAAAATGAAATGTGAAGCTCTGGCCTCTTGATACCAACCATCTTAAACTGTTTAGGATAGTTAAGAAAAACAAACTCCTAGTCATGCATCCATGTTACCTTTTTAGCTACTATGACAGTCTATCACAGATATTCTCTAAGCTACTCAGTAATCAAGTTGTTAAGAGACAAGCAACATTTGCTTATCTAAATACAAGAGATAGATAGTGCATCTTCAAAAACCCCAAGAGATCTGCAGAATATGGCATTCAAAGATGTGGTCTTAAATTAAGATTTTTTTTTTGATATCATGACATATCAGCTCCTGACAGCACCCCCTATTCTACTCCAAGTAGAAGATAAGCATCGAAGAATCTCCAGTGTGAGATGGTTGAATTAGTGGCAAGCCTATCTCTTGGCATGTAAAAACTCCTTGCTTCAACTGCAGACAGACTGCTGTCCAAAAAGGACAAAACTTGGTAGCAGGGAAGTCGACAGCGTAGCTCTGTCAAAACAGGGTAGGTTAGTCCTTCATAATCCCTGCTCTACAATAAATGTCTGTCAGAGAAACAGGACCAAAAGGCTGAAGACTGATGCTGGAATGTATGGAGAGAAAATGGGAACTGTCCAGGTAGTCACTGGTTTGTCATTTCTTAGTATTGGAAGCTGCAGGCCCTGCACTTCCTATATAATCGGATATATTTATCCTTCTCAGCTCTCTGAGGTGGTTGAAGAATTGACAGCTTGAGTCTCATAGCTAAATTTTGAGTTGTTTAGGAATCAAGAGGGCGTTCTAGCATCAATCTTCAGCCTTTGGGTCCTGTTTCTCTGACAGACATTTGTTGTAGAGCAGGGATTATAAAGGATTTACCTACCCTGTCTTGGCAGAGTTAGGCTGTTGACTTCCCTGCTACCAAGTTTTGTCCTTTTTGGACAACAGTCTGTCTGCAGTTGGTGCAAGGGGTTTTTTCATGCCAAGAGAAAGGCTTGCCACTAATTCAACCATCTTACAGTGGAGGTTGTTCGATGCTTATCTTCTACTTGGAGTAGAATAGGGGCTGCTGTCAGGCACTGATATGTCTCGATATCAAAAAAAATCTTGATTTAAGATAACATCTTTGCATGCCATATTCTGCAGATCTCTAGGGGTTTTTGAAGATGCCCTATCCATCTCTTGTATTTAGATAAGCAAATGTTGCTTGTCTCTTAGCAACTTGATTACTGGGTAGTTTAGAGAATATCTGTGATAGACTGTCATAGTAGCTAACAAAGTGACATGTTTGCATGACTAGGAGTTTGTTTTAACTATCCTAGACCGTTTTAGACAGTTGGTATCAAGAGGTCAGAGCTTCACATTTTATTTTTAAGTATCTCTAGGTATGATACCATTGGGAAGCATTACCTTTAAATTTGTATCAATATACAAAGATCTATTCAATTGTGGTTAAATATACTCTTAATTATGTATCAATATACCAAGATCAATACCTATGTAGCCCAATATAATCTTACTATTACGTCCATATGCAAGGGTCAATACCATTGTTGCCAACTATAATCTTAATTTTGTATCAATATACAAAGATCAATACCGATGTAATCCAATACAATCTTATTTTTGCACCATAAACAATGGTCAATACCACTTTAGCCAAATAAACTACTAATTTTGTATCAATATACAAAGGTATAAGGGCATATTCAATAATCTGCCCCTTCTTCTTGGACCTTCCTGTGCTATGACTATATCTCATTTTTCTCAAGCCCATGCACTCCTACATAGGAGAGGAAGAAGGATACAGAAAAGGAAAAGTAGGAATTCCCTAGGGCTCACCTCCAAAACCCATTAAGACAGGACCATTTATCAGCTTGTAGTCTCTTCCCCTACATATCAGAGTTTTCAGTTATCCTTCAAATAACCAAAAAGAAGGGCGGAGAAACACCCTCCCCACCCTCTGGGCATGGGACGTCGCTCTCTTAAAGTGACTTCCTGCTGATTTGGGTCGTAGTAGACCTGTTTGGGGCCCCAACCCAAATGGGAAAAATGATTACAAATGTTAGTACACTCCTTTTATGTTCAGTCCTTCTGTTCTCAGCTGTTTAGATGACCTAAGGGGTTTGTAGGCAGAAGCTGATCTTGCAGGTTTCACTGAGGGTCCTGTCGGGGCATTGTGTAGAGCTGAGCAGTCCCAGTGACATTGGATTGCTGTGGTGGTTGCAGGCGCCCGATGGAGATAGCTATTGAGGAAGTCTGCCAGGCAGAATCAACTGGGTCACTCGTCTTCCTTGGTGCCTGATTCTGCTCTCTGCTGAGGATTCCGCTGTCCAGCCGTCCCCGGGCTCCCCTAATGGACGCTTCGATTCTCCTGGAACAATAAGAACAGAGCCCTGCCCCAATCCCAACCCTAGGAAAATTGCCCTCTTTTTTTTTTCTGGGGGGGGATGGGGGGGCTAGGTAGTACTTCTCCTGAAGCAATGTGGCCTTCTGACAACATACAAAGTGTTATCTTTCAATCCGGGTTAAAGAAGAAATCATTCTGTCACCTTGGAGCTAAACCAGCTCTAGTGTATATATTTTGAGATCCCAAAGGACAATCTGCCTGCATCGAGACGGCCTTTTGTAAGTAGCCTCCAAACCTAGGTCCCTCCAAATCCCATGTGTGTGTCTCTGAACTCTAATTATTGGGATCAGGGACCTGTGTTTCCCATCTGAAGGGATCAAAGATGTGTTCCACCACTCCTGGATCGAAATCTTTCTCTATTTAGAGTTTGCCCTGCATCAGGCTGACCCTGAGCTCCGGGATCTGCCCGTTTCTGTCTCCAGTGTGCTGGGAGCTGGGACCAAGGGTGTACTCTTCTTGAATGGTGGGACCAAGAGTATGCACCCTCACCACCCCGCTCCGTATGACTCCAGAATACATAAGACCACCAACTCTAAGGTGCCCCCCCCATCTCCGCTGAAGTGAAAGGCATGGGCCAATACCACAATTCTCTTGTATTTTACCTTAGCTCCACGTCTTCTCTACACCTGGAGGATGCAAAACCAGGCCGAATGGCTGTATCCTCTGTTCCATTCACAGTGTTTCAGCCCTGCCCCCTGCCTTTTTTTTTTTTTTTTTTTTTAGTTAATAAATTTATTTGTTTGTTGCTTCAGGTTACATCCTCATCATATTGTCCTCTTTTCCCGCTTCCCAGCCCCACCCTCCCATGCTCTACTCCCTGACCCTTCCGTCTTGTTCCTCTGGGGTGGAGTGTCCCTGCCTAACATTCTCTCACCACAGATCAGGAGTCATATGAGGGCCAAGAGCCTCTTCATTCACCGGGGGCCTACGAGGCAGTACTGCCATTGAATGGTGTCTCATTGCTACTGGGGGAATACTAAAAAAAAGACCAACAAACACACAAACCCACAAAAACAAAGAATATCAACAAAAAAAGAGAGGAAAAAGAGAATGGAAAAGGAAAAAGAAAAAAAGAAGGAAAAAGAAAAAGATAAAAAAAAATTATGTCCTTGTTCCTTTTGATGTGTTGGTTGTAGTACAGATATCCTGTACGATATAGTTAAAATCCTACTATAAGTGAATAGATGCCATGTGCATCCTTCTGAGACTGGGTTAGCTCACTCAGGATGAGCTCCTCTAGATCCATCCATTTGGTTGCAAATTGCATGATTTCATTTTTTCTGATAGCTGAGTAATATTCCATTGTATGGAGAGAAAAGGGAAACTGTCCAGGCAGTCATTGGTATGTTCTTTCTTAGTTTTGGAAGCTGCAGGCCCTGCACTTCCTATATAAGCAAATATATTTATCCCTCTCAGGTCTCTGAGGTGGTTGAAGAATAGACAGCTAGAGTCTCATAGTTAAATTTTGAACTGTTTAGGAATCAAGAGGGTGTTATAGATCTAAGAAGATACTCTTAAAAGTGTGTTGCAAGATAGTATGAATGTTGAGTCACATATAGACCTTTAAACTCATGGAGTTGGTTAGATAGTAGAATGTTAAAGTCAGGGGCCAAATATGTATAAACTGGACATTGGGAAGGTATACTGGGCCAATTTACTCTCATAAATGTGGCATATTTATATCTATTGTTTTGTATAATACTTACTGTTATAAGAGAAGGAACCATCTGTTGGACTGAAAGGGGAAACTTCTGTGGGGAAGAGGGTGGAAGTGCGGGATAGGAAGGGGGAACAGGGAGGGGTTTGTTACTGAGATGTAACTTGAAGAAAAAAAAATAAAGTATTTAAAAAAAAAAGAGGGCCTTCTAGATCTAAGAAGATGGTTATAATAGTGATGCAAGTTAGTATGAAAGCTAAGTCAGTTATAGAACTTTAAACTCATGGAGATGGTTAGAAGGTAGAAGGTTAAAGTCAGGGGCCAAATATGTATGAACTGGACATTGGGAAAGTATACTGGGCCATTTAACTCTCATAAATGTGGCATATTTAATTCTGCTGTTTTGTATAGAATTTACTGTTATAAGAGAAAGAACCATTTGTTGGATTGGAAAGGAAAGCTGTTGGGGGGGAAGAGGGTGGAAGGGTGGGACAGGAAGGGGAACTAGGGAAGGGTTTGTTACTGAGATGTAACTTGAAGAAAAAAAATAAAGTACTTATATAAAATAAAAAAAAAGAATTGTTTGATTTAAGATAGTCAGCTCCTGACAGCTCCCTTTGATTTGGAAGTAGACAATGAGGATAAAAAATCTCCATCAGGAGATAATTCCTACTGAGCAAAAATGCCCCTGCTCTCTCAACAGACTATATACAGTCCAAAGATGGACCAGAGCTTAAATGCACGTAAGTCGATGGCCTGATTCTGCCGAGACAGAGTGTGAAAATCCTGCTTATTTCCTGCTACACAATTTAGTCTGTGAGATATACTTGGCCAGAAGACTGAAGATGATGGTCCAATGGTATTGAGAGGTATTTGGGACTGTCTAGGGCTCAAACTGTCATTTTTCTTTTTGGAAGCTGCTATCATGTACTTCCTATTCACTTAAATAATAACTGTATCCTTTCTTATGCTTTTGATGGGCTTGAAGACATAATAGATATAAAATTTCAATTGAACATGAGTAGTTTAGAATTTAAAACAGTGTTTTCAAATCTAAATGAAATCTTTAGGTTTATAAATGATAGAAATTATCTAGGTTCAGAAATTTGGATACACCAAGATAGATGATTTTTTTTTCTTCTTCAAGATTGCCTAATACAAACATTACATGTGTGTAACTTTTATATATGGTTTTCTTGATTGTTAAATATTTGTTCTTACTGTTTTTAATATATGAGTTAAAAAATTTAGCCTTTTTTTTTAGACAAAAGGAGGGAATTGATGGGGTGATGTTGTACATTCTGAATGTTAATTGGTCCTGCTTGCTCTCTGTTACTTTGTTTTCTAATTATTGTCTCTGATTGGTTGAATAAATGCTGAAGCCTGAGATTTGGCAAAGACAGGGGTAGGCAGGACTAAAGTGCTCAGACTTCTGAAGTAGAGAGGATCTTGGGTAGAAGAAGTCTCCAAGAAGCAGCTGGTATAGGAAAGAGGACACATGCCATGGGTTAGAGAAAAGAATGTCATTCCATGTGTCCTGAAACATCAGCTTAGCACGGAGACTAGAAGTCCAGAGGACATATGTATATATGGGGTCATATTTGGATAATAGAACTATGAATTAGCTTAGATGGGCTAAGATTGCTCAATCCAGACCAAGTCTTGCTAAAATCCAGCAGGTCTCTTTGTGGTCATTTATAATGGCAGGTTAAGATTAATACTGCTGACCAATTAAATATAACCTAAATACTAGTCAATAATTTTAATAATTCTTTCTACAGGACCCTTTTCTTCCTGTTGAGTTGCCTCATCCAGCTTTGATATGAAGATTTGTGCCTAATCTTATTGCATCTTCTTATGCAGAGTTTGGTTGACATCAGTGGGTGTCCTGCTCTTTTCTGAAGGTAAATGGCTCTGGGGAAGAGGGGAGGTGGCAGGGACCAGGGAGGAGGGGATGGAGGGAAGCATGTAGTTAGTATGTATTGTATGAGAGAAGAATAAAGAAAGAGAAGAGATAATAGGTGAATGAAGGAATTGAAAAACAGAACTGCTTTGTTGAAAAATTGAAAGGAATTTTGGTTAGAATTTGAAGATTGAATACAAATTTCCGAATAAATTCAATTAGATAATGTGGTTCTGGTAAAAGTAATGAAGAACTTGGGGGCCAGTGGAAGTTCATACACACCGGGCACTGGTGGTGATAGAAGGGAAATGGGATGGTGTGGCACAGATTGTATTTATTAGTAGTCACTTGTTATCTGCACTTGATAAACATGAACTCCGATAGCAGGGGG
This sequence comes from Lophiomys imhausi, assembly GCA_907164525.1. Lineage (NCBI taxonomy): Eukaryota > Metazoa > Chordata > Mammalia > Rodentia > Muridae > Lophiomys > Lophiomys imhausi. The sequence goes on along the minus strand of CAJQZJ010032380.1, from coordinate 186,358 downwards.
CCCTCATTTCAGAGTCAGGCATGTTCACCTCTGAGTCCTTCTCCTGGGGCAGGCTGGCTTCCTTGCCTCAGTGACAGGGAGAAAGGAGAACAAACAGGCTATGAGGGACACTGCACCCTTGAGGACAGCTAAACATTACACCATTTCCATCAGAGGCAGTGTCCTTATCCAACAGCATAAAAGTGATTGCAGTAAGGATGAGAAGCAAGAAGCTCACCAGATGGAAAGACAGCCCTGCATCACCTGGATATCTATTCAATAAGTCTCCTCAATCTATTTCTGTCATATAGTTTTATTACTTTCTCAACTCGGCTACCTGGTCATCTCTCTTGGATATTGTAACACCTAGTTGATGATATTTTCCTATCTATATGGTTACATTTTTTTCCTTCACTTTTGCCTGCCACATGTTTAATACATTCATCCATTCAAAACTCATTATGATGCTATTGTCAGCAATTGATCTGTACAGAATAAATGAGCACTGGGTTTGATCTGATGTTCATCCACCTAAAATAATCAAGGGCTTTCAGAAGAATTGACTGAATGGCTGGGCCAGAGCCTGGCAGCAAATCACAGACTCAGAGTGGGGAGAGGTGGCTAAAAATAAAGTCTCTTGAGCCTGCAACAATGGAGTGGAGTGGATAGTTGATGTTGGATGAAGACTGTTTGCATAACAAAGAAGGATAGTTCTTCTACAACATGATAAACCAGAAGCACACACATAATTGAGAATTCTTAATATGAAAATATGAAATGCAACATACTGTAAAATTTAAAACTTTTTAAATGCAAATAATAGTGTCAATGATGGAAAATTTCACACCAGGAAACTGTTCAAACACAAAATTACGAAAAATAATTTATGAACTATAGTTTCAGGCCATGTGTAAAAGTTATCTAAAGAATACAAATAAGTTTTGTGTTTAGGCCTGGATTTCATCCCCAAGGTAACTCATTAGGGATATCCAAATATTTCTAGTTCTGAAAAAAAAAAGTTCCAAATCCAAAATATTTTTAGCTCTGAGCATTTTGGACTAAACACATGCCTCTGTGTGTATATTAACTCACTAGTGTTTCTGGGTCATCGAGTGTCTTCTTTCAGGTTTGCTTCCATATACTTTAGAGACAGTACTGGCTGTTAGTAAAGAACTATGAACTGTGAAAACACCCCCTGACAGCACCAGATTCAAACAGGTAACATCATGATCTAGGAAAGAAGACCTGAAGGAGGGGCAGGATGAACAGCACTAGTGTTCATGGCACTAGGAACAACAAAAAACTAAAGGCAGTGGCTGGTGGAGTCAGACTCTGCTTGCTGAGGTCAGAAGTTGGAGCAATGGGAAAGCCATGGCAGAAGAGACAGGGAATCTTTTTCTTCTTTTTGTAAAGGCAGAACCTCTATAGAAGCTGCCCAATTCACTGCCTTACATCAGAAGGCCAGCTTGCTCTAATTGTTCCGTGTGTGTGTGTGTGTGTGTGTGTGTGCATGATTCTTGTCTGTAAAACTTCTTAGGGTTTTTTTTTTTTAGCCAATATTCTTATTTTTACAATCATTTTTTAAAGCCACATCAAACTAAGACTGAAGGTGCTGCATATAGGAGTGTCCTCCTGAAATGTCAGATGGGGGACCAGTGGTAGATAGATGGTGATCTTGGGACTAGCTTGGCTACACAGAAAGAAGCAGTTGCAAAGTAAAGCAAAGAAACAAAATCTAAGACCCCAGTGTTCTGTCAGAGATGACTGTATTTTGTCCTTGATTAAATCTTTTCTCTTCTTTGCTCTTTATTCTTTTCCAGTTGGTTTAGAATCATCTTGATCACATTTCCAGGGTGCTTGTCACCTTCATTTCAGTTTGCTTTGACTAAGTCCTGAAACCTTCCAGGGAGCTGAGTGCATGCCTTTACTGGAGTTAACTGGAATATCTCTGGTTTTATTTTGCTTTGGATTTGAGGCAAGCTCTCACTTTGTATCCTGTCCGGACTTGAACTCGTGACCTTCCTGCTTCACCCTGGTTATTGGGGTGGCAGATGTGCGCCACCCTGCCTGGTTTGTAATTGTATGTTTTCTCTCAGAATTGCGAGTCTTTACCAGATTACTTCAGAACAGGATTTTGCTCATTCAATTAAATATTTAGCACAGTATCTGGCATGAAATAATCACTCAGGAAATGTTTATGTAAATTAGGCTGAATTATGCTTTACATTTTTACTTAGGTCTTAAAAATCTAAAATATTTAATTATCTCTGCTACACAAATATAACCAACCATATGTTTTTATTTTTCTTATTTCGTTTAGGGAGCTATGTTTTTAATTGGTATTTATGAATTTTGAATGTCATGAATAGTTTTATATTCATTTATGTGTTTTTTTATCAGCTTGCTGTGCTCGAAAGTTTGTATAGCACTGAATTTCTCACCCTCATGAAATGTATACTCAAGTAGAATACTAAGATACCCTTAACATTTAATTTGTTAAATATTTAGACTCCTTGATTCTCTCTTAGCAGAACTGAACAATTATTTGACCCCATGGGCCTAAAATCCTACTTACCAATTTATAATTTATTCTATTGACTCAATGACAACCTTTAAAGTAAAATTCCCAGTCTTTCAATTCTCTAGATGTTTTTCATCAGCATTTTCCATAGTGCTAAAAAGGAAAACAGGCTCCCGGGTGACTTTCACACAACACCAGGCCACAGTCAACCTGGCTGCCTCCTCCTCACATGTTATGACTTTCAGCAACTGCCCCTATGTGATATGACCAAGTGACTTCTCTTTGCATTGATTCTTCAGCTTTTCCACTTGAAGTTCTTTTTTTTGCTGGAGGGATTTTGTTGCATTTCTGGATATTTAAGTTTATGAAAGAGGGAAAACAATCCAATACCTATTGAAAAGCAACAAATTCATTTGAAAGCCATTTTAAAACATCCATGTAAGTTTGCCATTTATTAAAGTTTAAAGAAAATTTGCATAGTAATGGGATGGATGTGCTTGGCTTTACATATAGTACTAACTCTAAAACGAATATTTGATAATACAGAACACACAAAATCTTTATTAGCTTTCTGAGTTTATTAATATTTTGGCTATATAATTGTCAGTGCTGAGAACTGCTTTTCATAATACTTAAAAATATTGTTTTTCATAAATATATAATGGTGAAAGTATTCTTAGGGATATTTCAGAAACTTGGAAATTCTTCCCCATGCAAAAATACACTGAATGATTTTTTTTTTTTTTTTGGATGAAGCCAAATCAGCAACTTGAAGTCAAGCCATATCCAACAGCAATCCTGTGTATAAACGTGTAGGAGTGAACAGGAGGTGCCTTGCTGTGGGGTATGCACAGGTGTGTTATTGCCCGTACATCTGTCTATGTACAGTTTCCAGAGGAGGACATCAAGTGTCCTGTTCTGTCACTCTCCATCTTATTTCCTTGAGATGTCTTTTACTTAAGTTGGATCTAGGCTGACACCAAGCTAGCCCAGTGATCACCCTATCTCTACCTGTCACCTCTCCCCAGTGCTGGGGGTATAGGCACAAATGGCCACATCAGCTTTTCATGTGAGTGCTCAGAATTTGAGCTCGGGTTATCATGCTTGCTGACAAAGCATACACTGAATCATGTACACAGACCATCAAGTAGGATTTTTAAAAATCACACATTCTAATGCAACATAATCCAAGGGTATGCCAATGTGATACTCACATCCTGAGAAATGATAGTAGGAAAATATTTGAAGAGTTTGTTTTCTATAATTTAAGCCATAAGGGTAGGAAGAAATAAATTACTGGTAGAGTAGACAACTTTGTATGTACAGTAAAAACACTAAAAGTCATGCATGTGATGGTCTCACATCTGAGCTAATGTGTTGTAGGCAACATTTGTTGGTGTTTAGTGAGCAGGTTCACACTGTGTGTTGAGAACCCAGGATGCACAGAGGTGCTCAGTGTAACACAAGGGAGTACTGCCATGAATTCCTCAAATTAATTGTGTTGATTTTGAATGAAGTTTTGCTGTTGCACATGTGTGGGGGTGGGGGAGTCAGCCCAGAGAAAGAGTGGGATTGAGGCATGTCCAAACTCTGGAAAATTTGTCCTGAGATCAGCAGGAGTAGGACCACTCTCCTTGCCCTGGGCCTGCATGTCTGGGTAAAGGTAGCCCTATGCCCTCACCTTTCCCCCCTCTACCTTTCCCCTCCAGGAGGTCAAGTAGCCTGGTATCCAAGTTAAACTTCCTCTCTGCTTATAAGGTCATGTCCACAGCACCTAGAACTCCTTGTTATGCAAATGAGGCATCCCCAGCATCCTAACCGCAGCCTATAATATACGCTCACCCGAAAGCCCCTACCCACCCCTAAAAATTTAAGTAGCCAGTAAATGAGTTGTTTCACTGAAGCCTGCTCCCTGAGAATCTGTTCTCAGTTGTGCTCACAAACATTCCACCCAATTCTCCCCGCCCCCCGCCCCGTCAGGATACACCAGTAGTGAGTTGAAAACACCGCTAATGTCAGGAAGTGGAGCCTTAATGGCACACTTGTAAAAATCTATGGCTTTGTCAACTTTTCCACACCCCTTCATTTACTAACATGACTCCATTTGGGTTCACCATCCACTGTGGAGGTTAGCTCTATATATAGCATGGCCAGAACAAGATTTCAGCTCTCTTCCTCTGTCTTTGCAACATCAAATATATGTACACACACACACACACACACACACACACACACACACACACACACACACACACGACTTATATACAAAGGTCATTAAATCCAAACTCGTCATGTTTACTAACTTTCAATCACATTTATAACTCCCCATAATTGCCCTCCATGTCACCACTAACAAATAAGGAAGGACCCACAATAGCAGCCAGCTTCCAGGTAAAAGTAAAATTAAGTCTCTCACCAGGTGAGATTTACCATCTTATTTTCTACCCCTGGGACTCAAGTCCTAATGCCTGGAAATTTAAGTCCCAAAACCCCACAGAATCTAACATAGTTACATCTACTTAGAATCTGTTCTCCACAAGACCCAGGCTTCTGGGGGAAGCCATCTTCTCTTACAGAAGAGCTGTTTAACATCTGGAAATGCTTCAAACTCCTGGTCTCGTCGGATTTTCCACTGATGCATTCCTATCTGAATGTGGAAGAGAGCTCAGGTCATAACTAACATTATTTTCCTCATAGGCACTTTCTTATATTGTTACAGCTTCTGTTTTTCTTGCTGTAAGATGCTAGTATTATGTAGTTTACTCCATCTAATCTCCCAGATCTACTTTTAAAATGTTTTCCATCCATATCCACCATGAAGAGAGGTTTTGAATCACCTCATCTTTAGACACTGTGTTGACCTGAGAGTTATAAGGTAAATAATGATATTGTTCTTACCCTTGTCTCCCTCTGATTACTCAACTCTGAACTTCCTGGCACCACTAATCAGTATCTCTTCATGGCCACACTCACCACAAACCTCAAATCACATTTTTTTTTTCAATTTGGCTCCTCTGACTGATCATAGTCTATGCTGCCCATATGTAGAGTTTTAAACTGGATTTTGGTGGAGAAGATACGAGTATGGGACTCAGTTTTCATGGCACAAAGCCACTAGAAAATTAGCCCTTTTGGAAAGTAACGGACACTCCCTTTCTTTGGTATTTTCATGTTTCTCCACTTAGAAATGTTCCCTGCTAGCAGACTTAGATTAAGAAACAAAAGCCCTGGTTCACAGAGTCCTCCCCACGATTCAAGGCTTTCATGTTTGTAATACACAGTTATCCCTTATGCTTTATTTTGGTTGACAAAAATGGAGCAAGTTTATCTACGGTGTCCAAAATGTTGAGTTGCAAATATGTGACACATTTTTCTGAAAGAGACTGATGAGAATGAAAAGTACTCTGAAATGTTTGAAGAAAAAAATGAAACGGGAAGGGGCACAGAGGTGCTTCAGTTGGTAAAATACTTGCAACCCATAAACAAAGTCCTGGGTCCCATCCCAGAGCAACATAAACTGGGCATGGTGGTATATATCTCTAATCCCATCACTTGAAAGATAGATGTGGGAGGATTAGAAGTTCAATGCCATCCTTGATTAATTAGCAAGTTCAAGACAAGTTTATCTACATAAGACTGTCTAAAAAAAAAAAGATGCAAACAAAAAAGAGAAGCCCTTTGGTAAGGGCATTTTAAACGTATAGATGGACTCAGGAACAAACCAGAGAAGGAATCGAAAGTGATTTAGCTTAAGGGTAAATTTGCACCCAGAACATTGGAAAACCTTGATAGTGAAGGGCTTGAAAGAGATTTTGAAGGCACTGAGACCAGTAAAGTTGAACCTTAAGATAAAACAGCTCACCTTGGAAGAACAGGTTCAACAGTTAGTCTACAGGGAATATCCAGGCTTCAAGAAGAGCTGACGATTGTTGATCATTTGTGATGGGAGTGTCCAGAATGTCTACCCATCATGATATGTGCATAGTTACTATTATTGCTTATAATTATTTTCAAGATGAAGAGCACTGGGCAGAGATATGCTAAGTGTCTCAAGACTACATTGCTACTCAAGGGCAGAACTAAATTTCAGAGTAGGTGTAAGATGTACAACAACTTGTTAGAAAGCCGCCTGTGAGCCGTACCAAAGATGATCATAGCAATATGTAACATAATAATTATACATGTTATTAGAATTCAAATTTATTTGAAATTGTATTCTTTTCCATAGACGCCATTATTTAAACAATAAGACTAGTTCATAGTGGAGTGGAAGTCATTGTTTAGCTTGCTTTCTATGGCTGTGATAAAACATCACAACCAGAAGCAACTTAGGGAGAAAAGGGTTTATTTGCTGTCAGGTGCAGAGAAGGCAGGAACTCAGGCAAGACAGGATTGGAGGCAGGAACTCAAGCGGAGCCCATGAAGGAATGCTGCTTATTGGCTAGCTTCTCCTGGCTTGCTCAGCCTGCTTTCTTCTTCTCCTCCTCCTCTTCTTTCTTCTTTTTAGACAGGGATTCTATGTAGTTCAGTCTGGCCTCAAGTTCGCAGATTTCAGCTTGCCTCTTCCTCTGGAGTGCTGGGATTAAAGGAGTGTGTTACCAGGCACATCTCAGTCTGCTTTCTTTGTGTGTGTGTGTGTGTGTTTCTGTGTTTCACTGTATTTTTTCACTTTTGTTCATTACCAGTACAGATCTTTTTTTTTTTTTAATGTTTGTTTATTACTTCAGGTTACATCTGCAACTCAGAACTGCCTATCTAGGGTTATCCTTGCCCTTACTGGGCTGAACCTCCTACATCAATCATCAATCAAGAAAATTACCCACAGACTTGCCTAAGGGCCAGTTTATGAGGCACTTTCTCAACTGCGGTTCCCTCTTCTAACCATGTCAAGTTGAGAAAAAACTAGCCAGGACAGTAGTAATTAGTAGTTGAAATAATTAGACAAATCTAAATTAGAAAAACATAATCATTTAATGATTTTTCATAGCCCTGATGCTGTAGGATATTCCGTGTGTGTGTGTGTGTGTGTGTGTGTGTGTGTGTGTGTGTGTGTGTG
>CAJQZJ010032380.1:159129-178792 GCA_907164525.1 Lophiomys imhausi | reverse complement strand
GTGTGTGTGTGTGTGTGTGTGTGTGTGTGTGTGTGTGTGTGTGTGTGTGTGTGTGTGTGTGTGTGTTAACAATACCACTGTGGACTACATGCAGGCTAGAACATTTTTTATTTCTCTCATGAAGTGTTAAGATGAAGCTGAGTCAAAAGTTAAATACAGTTTTCCCGTGTTTTCATTCGGGTCCAACCGGAATGAAACAGGTTCTGCAATGTTTCCCATAGGACGACTTAAAGCTATGAAGCTTCTCAGCAAAAACACCCAGAAGCGAATACTCAGGACATAAACAGTGTAGCAGGAGGTGTGTGCAGTGTGATCAGATTTTGGGTCTCAGGAAACACCTCATCTCTTTCTGAGTCCTGTTTTGTTGCTGCGGGTTGAGTCTTCTGTATCTGTCAATTGATCGCATTGACCCTCCCCTCTCTCCTCACTGGCGTGGAACATTAGAAACCACATCGAATGACATCTTAAATCTTACTTCTCTTTCCCAGGGAAAATGGATTTTAAATTATAGGGTTGATTTGACCTTGTAAAAGTGAGTTGGAGTTAAAAAAAAATCAAGAATAACCTATTCATTTTGGGTGTCCTTTGCTGCTGATAACCATTCTCGACATTCTAAAGATACTGATTTGCCCCCAAATGTCAGGATTTTTTTCCCCCTGTGTGCATTTAATCCTGTATAGATAAGCAATAGTGAGCAATACTCACGCAGTCATTCTGAGTTGTTTTAGTTTCTTCGTGTTCTCATCAGAAATCAACAAACAATCCTGAAATCCAGTGTATATACTTATGTTTTATCCCAGACATTTTCTGAATTCCTGTTCTCAATTGCAGGACATTATTCCTGTCCCTGGTTTTGAAAACTGTGTACTGTACCAGGCCTGCATTTTAATCTCCTTTTTGTCTCTAGCAATAATGATAGCCATCTTTTTACACACTGTAATGCAATTAACAAGTGATTAAACACTTTTATTAGCATAAGTCACCATCATAGGGAGTAAACCAGACCCTTTTTTTTGGCAGGTTGTGCACAAGGTACAGAGGACACAACAGGCCACATTCTTTTTCGCAGGAGGCTGATGAACTGCAAGGGGATTTCCAAGATCCACAGTTGCCCTTGCTGGCATGTGTGCAGATGAGCAGGTAAACTTTAGTGTGTTTTCAAAATGAGATACCTGTTTGTTTATATCATATAGTTTTTTGATGCCTTATTAAAATCATCATAGAAATCAGAGATAATTTAAGAATCTACTGCTCAAATCTCAGTTTGTAAGAAATAAAAGAACATTTTCACTTTTGTTGCACTCCATAAAAGCTACATATTATATACTGCATACAGCACAGTTGTGAGGAGCATCAGACAAAATCTGTTGGGCAAGCTTGCCTCTTGTTGTACACTCCTTCATGCCTTCCCACATTGTATTTTAGAGAACAGCTTCAGTCAGTGGCTAGAATCTAGTTCTCCATTGGAATCAGTTGCTGCCTTTATCGCTGTAGAAGGCAGTTACTGCTGAAGGGGATTTGCTTACACTTTCGTCTTTCTCATTCTAGGTAAATCCAACAATGAAAACCAAATGATTCCTAAATGAATCACTGCAAAGATTTGAGCTCCAGTTTGAAGATTAGAAGGCAAGTCTTAATTTCAAGCAACACTTCTGCTTTTACACAAGAGAATATTTGCTACAAATTTCACACAGTATCAGTAATATGAAATCTTTTGGACTGGAGTCGTGGCTCAGTGACTAGGACTACTTACTAGCTACCCTTTCAGAGGACTGGCGATCCTTAGCACTAAGTCAGGTGATTTACAACTGCCGGTAACCCCAGCTCTAGAGGATCTGGGATCTTCTAACTTCCATGGGTACCAAACACATGCACACATACAGATGAAATAAGATATTTTTAAAACGTTTACTAAAAATTGCTTCTCGTTAAAATTTCAAGAAATAATACTGGTGATAGTTTGAGATAATGATAAGAACACCGTTGTCTACTTTTCTTGGAGTCACATGCGTATATAACTTTTTATCCAATTAACTTCGAGCCTCCACTCGGAGATGAGAATTTTTTTTTTTTCATGTGGACAGTCAAATGACTGGCTATGGATCTCTTTCTTTATCTGAAAAGGAACAACTGGCTTCCATTTTCTACATGCTCTCTGTCCAAGGGTTACTGTCGGATAATAAAACAGAGCCAGTATGCAGAGATCCAGTATCTGGTGAGCATGTTAAGACTGAAATCTGCACAATGCACACACTCACAAACACTGCCATGCCTGTTTTTCCTTTAGTAAAACCCTGATCTGATGGGAGCGTTCTTTGTTTACTTTAATATTTCTCTTATTCGGCACTCCCCATTTCCTGAAAACTAGTGGGAAACATTTAGCTTCCTTTTGGAAGAGAAATGCATGTGTTTACAAATGTTTTTCTGTTTTTCATCATTCTCTGAGTTGTATCTCAATGAGCACTCTATCTATATGTATTTGACACGCTTCAGGCTTTATAAATATGTTTCTCAAACACAAATCCTTATTAAGACCTAACTCGCTTGCTGCTCATGTTCACCAAATTTATCAGACTCTGGGATTGAGGTGGTTTGAATGAAACATCCCTCTTAGTTTTAGGCATTTGAGTAACTCCCTGTTGGTAGTGCTGTGTGGGCAGTTTAGGAGGTGTGGACTTGGTGGAGAAGTATGTCACTGTGGGTCGGCTTTGAGAGTTTAAAGAGTCACTCTATTGCTACTTCTCCCTCTCTGCCTCCTCTTTGTGATTTGAGATGTGAGTCCTAGCTTCTGCTCTGCTGCCATGGAATTTTATCTCTCTGGAACCAGAAGCCCAAATAAACTCTTCCTTCTATAGGTTTCCTTAGTCAAGATGGTTTATTACATCAATGGAGGGGTGGCTAATGCAGGGTTCCTCACAAAATTCTCACATTCATACAGATTGAAACACTCAATTGAAATATTTTGATTGATAGGTCCAAACTTCAGTCACTTTGGTTGATGGCAAGTGTGGTCAATTCTCTTCCTGATGCTTCTGAGATGCTTGTCTCTTCCTTACCAAGTCCTATTTGCCAAGGAAAGTCCAACTCCCTCAAATGAGTGTTTACTCCTGGACAATCATCCTTCTACTCTGCCAGCTTTGATTTCTCTCAACCCATAGTCTATGTCCTGAGAACCACGCATTTCTCAGAATGCTCACCCTTTCTGCTGTTCCTGCCTTCACTGGTGCTCTCTTGTCATTTCCACCCTTTAATCTCATTCTTTGTTGCCACTACTACTCAAACCATTTTTCTTTCATGTTCCCTTGCTACCCTAGTAAATAATTCTGAGCATCCCCTGCATTTAACAGGTCAGTCCCTTTCAACAAAATGGTCAGGAAAGTGATTTGTAGTTATCACACCCCATGTCTCTATAGGGATAAACAAACCAAAAGATAGACATTTGGAATGAAAGCACATTTGCTTCTGGATTTGAGCTTCCATCTTTCTCACCTTTGATGGACAGACAAATTGTCAAGCTCTCATAATTCTATGCCCCGGAAATGCCTCACACAAGTATTTCCTGGGCCAATCAATTCTAGTTCACACCCTTGCTGGGATTTTGTTGTTGTTGTTTTGTTTTTGTTGCTGTTCTTATAAATATGAAATTACCTAAAATTAGTATACAAATTACACAGTGGAATTGTACACAAACACACAGTGGAAACTATTTAACCAAAAAGTAATGAAATTGTGTCATTTGTACCAACATAGGTAGAACTGGAGATCATGGTGCTCAGGGCAAAAAGTCCAGACCAATACTTCATGATTTCACTTATGTGTGGAGTAACATAAAGGTGATCTTATGGAAAGATGGAGTAGACTGGTGGTTAGCAGAGAGTCAGGAGAGAGAGGCAAAGGTCTATGTGGGGAAAGATCAGCAGAGGGTACTTTAAATGAAGAGAAGAATACACACACCTCTGGTTTCATGCATCCATTTTGTAAAGGCGATAAGCAATTGACTTTCGTATCAGCACATTCTTGCCTAACATTGGCAAAACTTTAACTACTTCAAAGAACATTGTTGAGGTTTGGTATCCCTTTGAAATTGACTCAAAATAAAACTCATTTGTTTGGAAAGGCAGATTTTTTTTCTTTTACCCTCTCCCCTGGCCACCCACAAATGCTTTTCATGATTATGTCCTTGGGATTCTTCAGAGGTACCTTAATGTACCTGAGGTTTTGTTCTTCGCTCAAGCGGTATTGATTACTGTCTCTTGTCTTTGCAGGCTGAACTGATGATCTGATTGGAACTTGCAGAAGCAATGCTGAAATGAAACAGGTAGTATGCTAACTGCATTGATTGCCGCTGCAGTGATACCTCAGGGAGTAACTCCAGCGCCAGCAGCAGAACAGTCACCTTGAGTTTCTGACTGCATTTCTCTTATGTTGTTGACAATAAACAATGTTGTTTGATTTGGTAAAAATTCTCTCCTTCTTGACTTGATTTCCTCGGCCTCATATTGAGTGACTTACGCTAATCACAAATATGGTCTGATTCATTACTTTAGTCTGTACTAAAAGATTCACATTCCTCTCTAGGACTGATATCAGGAAGCCCAGAGAGGAAAAGAAATAAATAAAAGTAAAGATATCCAGTAATTGGGTAGAGAAATCTGTGGGGCTAATACCTCCCTTAACTATTCTACAAGAAGTCATTTTGGTCAAATTAACTAATGTTGGGAGTGGGATCATTGGTCCTTATTTTTAATTTTGAGGGCATTTATAGCACGTTCTTCCTTCTTAACAAAATAGTGGCAGTAATAGGGTATTGCCGGTCAGCCTCAGCTGATGTGAAACAGACAGCAAGAACTTCCCCCCTTTTCTGTCCCTGAGTACCCACTCATTACTCGCTTCCCAGCAGCGATGAAGGACCGGATTTCACTGGAAATGTCAGGCACAGACAGCCTGGTTTGTTTTTTTCCCAGTTGGAATTTCAAAGGTTACCCAAAACAATGTTTCACAGAAATTATAAAGAGGAGGAGGTTTTGTTAAGGAGAATATGATCTGTGGTCTTGCCTTTTATTACAGTGTTCTTACAAGTGGGTTCTGTGGACTCACCCTTCAAAAGTTACCCTCCAAAGTTGGCATTGGATGTCTAGCTTTTATGTAAACTAACATCAATTTGTGGCCTGGAGAATATGATTTCAAGTTCAACTACTTTGTATAAAAAGCTGCCCCCTCCAAAACCAACCAACCAACCAACCAAACAAACAAATTGGAGGAAACACCTGTAAATAGAATAGACATTGTTTTTCTGTATTTAAAATATCTGCCTGGAGCTCACTGGTTGGTTTGACTGCTTGACCAGGGAATCTGCTTATCTCTGCCCCACCAGTGTCACCAGGATTACACACATGCATGGGATTTGGAGATTCAAACTTGGGTCCTCTTGCCTGTGTGACAGACCCTCTACTGATTGGGCCATCTCGCCAGTCCCAATATTGTTCCTTGTATTCACTCCATTTCAGCCAATATTGCTTAATTTTGTTTCTGTATGTTCAGTATTTTCAACCACAGTGCAGAAAACACAAGGCAAACTAGCATCCAAAGTAGCTAACAACTTCTAAGCCAAGGTAAAGGACTTTCAGGAGCCATTGTAAACATGATAAAACCTTGGGAGGTTGGTATTTTGGGAAAGCCTCCAAATTCAAATATTTTAAAATAGTGCCTACTTATTGGCTCTGATATTAGAATAAGAAGAATAAAATTAAATGTAATCCATGGAATCTTTTTCCTCAGTACACCTTTGGTTTTCAGTACACGGACAATGGTTTCTTCTAGCTGCTCAACTCAGTCCTGCTACATTGATTGCATCAGCTAATGTCCCAGCTTCTATTAAAAAGCTCAACGTGATTATTTCACTTCCTACTAGCCTTTCTTGCCTCTGAATTCCTAGGCACTGATAGCAATGCACTGAAGTTACTCTATGTTCCTTATTTTGACAAGAGCACAGAATCCTCCATTTCATCAAGGTAGATTGTTAAATGTAACTTCTGTAGCCTTACTTCCACTCTCCCCACTGACCCCTGTGGTAGTGTATAAGGCACAGATCATCTCTATTGAATATTACTATTTTCCTTTATTTTTTATTTCTTCAAGTTACATCTCAATCACAGTCCCCTCCCTATTTCCCCTCCAGTCCCACCCTCCCACCCTCAACCCCCATCCTCTTCCCTTTTTTTTTCTTTTAAGTTTAAGGTATATCTTATTTCCCCCTACTGTTTCCCCTTTCAGTCCAACAAATGGCTCTTTCTCTTATAATAATAAATACAATACAGTACAACAGAGGTAATTAGGCCACAGTTATGAGGGTTATATGGCTTAACATACATTCCCAATGACCAGTCCATATGTATTTGGTACCTGACTTTAACATTCTACTATCTAACCATCTCCATGAGTTTAAAGTTCTATATCTAACTCAACATTCATAATAACTTGCAACACAATTTTAAAAGTATCTTCTTAGATCTATAATACTCTCTTGACTCCTAAACAAAGAAATAAGGGAAACAACCCCCTTCACAATAGACACAAACAACATAAAATACCTGGGGGTAACTCTAACCAAGCAAGTAAAGGACCTATACAACAAGAACTTCAAGCCCTTGAAGAAAGAAATGGAAGAGGCCTTTAGAAGATGGAAAGATCTCCCATGCTCATGGATAGGTAGGATCAACATAATAAAAATGGCCATCCTACCAAAAGCAATATATAGATTCAATGCAATTCCTATCAAAATACCAACACAATTTTTTAATAGACTTGGAAAGAGCTAGTCTCAATTTCATATGGAACAACAAAAAGCCCAGAATAGCTAAATCAATCCTGTACAATAAAAAAAAAAAACATCTGGAGGCATTACCATCCCAGATTTCAAGCTGTACTACAGAGCAATAGTTGTAAAAACAGCATGGTATTGGTATAGAAACAGACCAGTAGATCAATGGAATCGAATTGAAGATCCAGAAATAGACCCACACACTTATGGCCACCTAATTTTTGACAAAGAAGCCAAAACGGCACAATGGAAGAAGGACAGCATCTTCAACAAATGGTGCTGGTCCAACTGAATGTCCATTTGTAAAAGAATGAAATTAGACCCATACCTATCACCTTGTACAAAACTTAAGTCCAAGTGGATCAAAGACCTTAACATAAGGCCGGTTACACTAAATCTACTAGAAGAAAAAGTGGGAGAAACCCTCGAACTAATTGGCACAGGCGACAACTTCCTGAACAGAACACCAACAGCTCAGGACTTGAGATCAACAATCAATAAATGGGACCTCATGAAACTGAAAGGCTTCTGTAAGGCAAAGGACACTTACTATTTTCCTAATGGGCAGTTGTTACACACCCTTAAAAGAAAGACCTATAGCTTACAAACCACTGAGGCAGTGCAGCGTTATTGGGAAACTACTTGCTACAAAGTTTCCCTGTTCAAAGTTATGCTCCCCAGCATACCGCTCTGGGGAAGAAACATTTCCAACAATTTAACAAGTCTTTCTAAGTCAGGGAAAGAAGTCAGACCCACACATCTGCAATCTGTTCCAAAGTTGTCATTACACATCACACACGTGCTGATTTGTTGTTGTCATTGCTTCACTTTTTTTTTTTTTTTCTGTTACTGTCTTTGAAAGTTGTTCCGAGCTAAAGGAAGTACAAGCAACATGCAGGAGGCTAGAGGATGAGGCAATTAGGGGGTTAGAGGGGGGAAAGAAGGAGGAGGGGGAAAGAGTGGGGGGGAGATGGAAGAGGAAGAGGGGAGAGAGAGAGAAGGAGGAAGAGGAGAAAGAAATGAGAGAAAACAAGAGAGGGGAGGGAGAAAGGGAGGGGAGGGGAGAGGAGAGGAGAGAGGTGGTGATGTCTAAATCCAGACAAAATAAAAGCCACAGTACTTGTGGTCTTCAGACACCACTATTAGGTTTTAGATGGTGTGGGTAGTTCAAGAACACAGAGATGGATTACTTGAATCTAAGGAGTTTATTAGTAGAGTTTTTAATGCCATGGGCAACCGCATGGATGGGGTTTGGAAGAGGGTTCAGACTGATCAGCCACAGAGGCAGACAAGATTGGTGTCTCCTCAGAGAATCAGAGTCAGAGTGACAGAAGAAGGAGCCTCTTCTTATGCCTCCTGGACGTGAGAGGGTTCATAGTCAGAGACTGCAGCCAGGGTTCTGGTTCCTAGGGAAGAAGCAGTAATCCAATCAAAAAATGGGAGACGGAGCTAAATAGAGAATTCACAAAGGAGGAATCCCTAAGGGCTGAGAGACACTTGAAGAAATGCTCAACATCCTTAATCATCAGAGAAATGCAACTCAAGACGACTCTGAGATTCCACCTAACACCTGTCAGAATGGCTAAGATCAAAAGCTCAAATGACAGCACTTGCTGATGAGGTTGTGGAAAAGGGGGAACACTCCTCCATTGCTGGTGGGAGTGCAGACTTGTACAACCACTATGGAAATCAGTCTGACGATATTCTAGAAAACTTGGAATAGCCCTGCCTCAAGACCCAGCCATACCACTTCTGGGTATCTACCCAAACGACCCCTCACCAAACCACAAGGACATATTCTAATCTATGTTCATAGCAGCCTTATTTGTAAGAGCTAGGAACTGGAAACAACCCAGATGTCCATCATCCAATGAATAGATTAAAAAAAAAGTGTGGTACATTTACACAATGGAATACTACTCAGCTCTCAGAAACAATGAAAGTATGCAATTTGCAACCAAATCGATGGAACTAGAGAAGCTCATCCTGAGTGAGCTAACCCAGACTCAGAAGGATGCACATGGCATCTATTCACTTATAGTAGGATTTTAGCTATATAGTACAGGATATCTGTACTACAACCAACGCACCAAAGGGAACATGGGCATAGACTTTTTGTTTGTTTGTTTGTTTTAGTTTTCTCTCCCTCGCAATGAGACACTTTTTACTGATGGTACTGCCTTGTAGGCCCCCAGTGTATGAGGAGGCTCTCGGCCTTCATATGACTTCTGAACTGGGGCGGGGGACTGTTAAGTAGGGACACTCCACACCAGAGGAGTGGGATGGAAGGGTTAGGGCGTAGAGGGTAGAAGGGCGGGTCTGGGAAGGGGGAAAAGAGGACAATATGATGGAGATGTAACCTGAAGCAACAAATAAATTTATTAAAAAAAAAAAAAAGAAGAAGCACTGGAGTTGAAGAAGAAGAGGACATGGTCCTCCTTTGATGTGGACTCAGCAGACTTACTTCCCAGGTGAGACGTTCTGCCAGGGTGAACACTGCTATCTGGGCTTTCAGCTACCCAGTAGGGAGCCTGTCAGAATCTTAAGAGAGGAGGCCTGAGCAGAGGTTGCATTCTTGTGACCATTAAGAGCCTGCTCCTACTGGACTGGATGGTATCATCACTTACCCATCCATACAGGTGGCTCCAGTGTGTGTGTGTGTGTGTGTGTGTGTGTGTGTGTGAAGCAATATAAGTATAAAATACTTATTTTTTTCAGAATTTAATGGATTTCATGAAATCTGTTGCAACTGCTTTCCTTATTCTCCATCTAAATTCTTTGGTTGTGATTGGATTATTTTTGCCTTGTATCCAGAGGACTAAAAATTAATTAGCACAGACATTCTGATGTTAAGTAAACAGTATGTCACAGTAGGTGGTAATGGTCTTGGTTTTCTCTGTTAGTAAGTTGTTAAAGAATGTATGAAGGTAGTATGAATGTACAGTGTTCGAATCCTGCTTCAGTTCATGTGGTCATGTCTGTTTGATGACAAATGTTTGTCAGGGAGTAAGTGTCTAGTGCCATTAGCACTCAGTGCCCTTCCCCTTCAGTGTTGAGCCCCAAAACTTTTCCTTTTAAGTTAGAGGTGAGGGGTTCATATCAGCAATCATCAACCTACCAACAGGATCTACTTAGTGGCAACTGGATGTGACCTGATCATGCCACAGCATGGCCACTTGAGTTCTTGGAGAGATTGCCTCAGTTAGTACCATTTCCCCAGGGATTGCCTCTTGTCTGATCCAGAGGGACCTGGGGACTCCTGGTTGGAGGTCACTGGGTCATTCTGACGTGGGGGTGACGGCCCAGGGGCTGCTACTGATGTGGGAGGTCCATGCCTGTTGTAGGTCCAGCCTTACTGTCTGACATCCCAGAAAATGCACACCTAGCACAAAGTGGATATCAAAGTAACTACTGTGAGGAGCCAATAACATGAACAGTTTTACCAAAAAGAATGAGATGCCACATCATGTCTGCCTGTAACATGGATTTGAGTGCACCCTTAGAAAGCTGAATGTAACACAAACCAAAGACATTTTTGGAAATTGTATGCCCTCTAGCAACTTTGTGTGAATTTTTATATAAGCACTGTTTTATTAATTATATAAAATATAAAAATAGAAGAAGAACAAGAAGAAGAAGAAGAACAACAAGAAGAACAAGAAAAGCCTTGCCCAGCAGACACACATGCTGAGCATATTCTATGAAAAGTGATAACAATTTCTGGACTTTGTGGGAAAATGAAAGGTAAAGCTATGAATGAAACAATGCTTCACCTCTTTCTCAAGTTTCTCACAACATTAGCCACCAATGATAAACTCTTTATGGCCTTTAATAGTTTAATGGTTATTCACTCAATATAAATTTATTCTTGAAAAAAATTACTCTTGAAAAAAAGTTTTGCCAGCACAGTAAAGCTGGGGAGTAATGTAATAAACATATCCCCTGACAAAATTTAAGATTCTAAAAGCAAATAATACCATAGAGATTTTTTTGTATGTTCTGTTTAAACAGTGAAATATAGTGAAACACAGAATAATGATGATGTGTTTTTACAGGAAAGCTGTTGGTTTATTGTAAATAAGGTGTAGTTCTAAATGTTAACCCTTAGGTCATATTCTCCATTAGGGTCCTCTGTCCATTATCAAAACATTCATGCAATATCCATTTAATTGTCTATCACACATGCATTGAATACGTTCCAAACCCACAGATCATGTCTTCTATTATGAGAGATTTTCTATTATAAAATGCCAAGAAGAAAGAGCAAGAAACTAAGTAACTAGGAACACACAGCACACATATCAGGAAAGTTCATAGAGAATTTTCTGGAATATCCTAGACAAATGGCTTTAGACATCACAACATGTGTACAGAATATTGTATTTTACTTAA
Source organism: Lophiomys imhausi (assembly GCA_907164525.1). Classification (NCBI taxonomy): domain Eukaryota; kingdom Metazoa; phylum Chordata; class Mammalia; order Rodentia; family Muridae; genus Lophiomys; species Lophiomys imhausi. The sequence goes on along the minus strand of CAJQZJ010032380.1, from coordinate 167,580 downwards.
AAATTAGTTCATCAATGGAATCTTGTAATATTTTTATTCATGGACACTATATTTCTTTAAGAAAATCATGATTTTAAATTTTTAGGTATGGCTTGACATGGGTGCTACAGAAAACAAACAAAAACAACCAAATAAGTAAATCTATTTTCAGGTAAATGGATGGAACTAAAAATGTAATTGAGTGAGATAGCCCAGTCCCAGAAAGATCAACACTGCATGTTCTCTCTTATTGGTGGTGGTTCCTGGCTCTAAATTTTCAGATGTAAGTTTATAACCCAGAATAATTGCAGAAACCAAAAGATAACAAGGTACTATGGTTATACAGATGACAAAGTCTTAGCAATTGTGACTCATTCCACTTATTTTAAATAAATATGAAAAGATATGAATTTTCACAGTCCTTTTCTCTTATATAGTGGACATATGAAAAAAATCTCTGTGGTATTTTTATATCAACTAAGATGGCAGCACCTATTTGAACCTACAATGTTAAAAGAAGGTGTATGCTAAACTAAAGGTAGAAGCATTGGCTTTAAGTCTTTTGAATAGTTATTAATATGATCTGTAATATTTGGGAGTAGGCAAATGCAAATCAGTAGCTATTTCACCATTTAAATAAAGACAGGTTGCCAGGAATGAATCTCTGGGTTTTAACATTATGTTTAATATTTGAAAGCTTAAAAGACTTTCATGTGAAAGGATTAGTCAAGGAAAAGGGAGAAAGATCAGACATTAGAATAAAACAGTCTATATTTTATATTATATAAATGTACCCTTTGCCATCTATATGCCAAATGTAGATTATTTCATTATAATGTATAGTTATCAGATATTGTAATTATGTGATCTATTTATTGATATCCTTGAACACCTCCCAACCCACCAACCCGAGGCATAGGAGAAAGGATACCAAAAAGATAACAAGGTACTGTGGGGTACAAGTAATATAAAGGGGGGAAATGGGAAAATAGGGAGCTTTAATTGGGTAGGGAGCAGAAGGTCAATAAAAAGGAGAGAGAGGGAAAGAGAGAAGAATACTACTAAAGATATTTGAAGATAATAACATAAAGATCATATTATTTGTATTTAGCTAAAATTACTTATTCCACAGATAAACATACACACACATATACATATACATGTATATATATATATACACATATACAGTAATGATGTAGTAACATTTGGGCTGAAAATGTTGCCTGCAAGAGCCATAGACTCTTTAACAAAACCCCAGCATGAAGCATGTTAAATCCCCTTTGAATTGTTGGTCAAGGGATTCCTCAGAAACAATAGAAGGCCTATATGATAGGTTATTGCTCTTGTAACCAAGAGCTGTGCAATTAATTGGACTTATGACCCTCTCAACAAGAAAGAAATAATACCTGGTTCTGGAAACCTAGCCAGCTCCACAGGAATAATGAAGTCCTGGACTTTAGAAGGAAGCTTACTATTGCCAGTCTCCTGAAACAGCATAATTCCTAACTGCATTCTAAACACTGTGCACATCTCCACAGAGAAGTGTAGCTCTCACCTCTCGTTTAGTTTACACTTGTTTAGTTTGCACTTCTAAGCTCCTACTTTTATGTGTCATCAAGGCCTGTCTACAGTGTCTAACAGTTTTCCAAGTCCAGAGTCCTAAAGTCTTCCATATTCATCCAAAAACAGCAGGGTCAGGTCAGTTTTACAGCAATAGCCCTCTCCCTATTATCTATTCCTGTCTTAATTACTTTTCTATTGTTGTGATAATACACTATAATCAAGGCAACAGATAGGAATAAAAATTTATTTGGTGCTTACAATTTTAGAGGGTTATATCCACATTGTGGTGGTGGGAGGATGGCATCTGACAGGCAAGCATCTTGCTGGATCAGTAGTTGAGCTTACAACTTGAGATACAACCACAAGGCAGAGAGATCTAACTCAGAAGAGCATGAGGTTTCAAAGCCCACCCCAAAGTGGTGAGTCTCCAACAACATCACATATCCTGATGCTTCCCAAACAGTTCCACCAACTGGGACCAGGTATTCAAACATATGAGCCTGTGGGGGCCATATAAGTTCAAAACACCACACCCCTCATCAAAGAACAGACAGAGACCATAACACAAAACCACAACCTGTTAAATGAAGAGGACAGTTTTCATGTGGTGCCTAGCCCTACTTGATACAACTATAATACAAACTGCTTTACCTAAGGCTCAGGGAATATCATGATGAGGGGTCACAAAGATTCCAAGAGCCAGAAGACCAGGAAATCCACTGTGAGACTGTGTCTCCTAGAGAGAACAGGGGAGTCTCCCAGATGATAGTCAACATTATGGCTGCCTAAACAAGACTCGAATAAGTACTACATCAACAGACATGCTAACATGAAAATAGGGACATTTCATGGGGCCCCAACTAAGTCTAATCAAAAAACCACAGACAACAAAGGGAGGGACAAATAATTTTCCCTAGGGATGAGTCCCTTAATTGGATATCCAGTATCAGCAAGAGGTCAGCCCTGAGATCAGATCCATATAAGTAACTCTAAACTAACTGAGCAAGTTGTAGCTACTTAGGCATGTGTGTGTGTGTGTGTGTGTGTGTGTGTGTGTGTGTGTGTGTGTTAGTCTGTGACAGGGAGGCCATGAATTTTAGAGGGAGCAGGGGGAGGAATGTGTATGAGGCATTAGAGAGCGAAGGAGAATTAGGAAAATGATGTAATCATATTTTAATTTCAAAAAAATTTTACAAGGAAAAAAGAAAAATCCTGACTTTTTTTTTTATCTTGTAAATGAGAATCCTGAAAAGGAGCAAACAAGAAATCAAGATACAATAGACTGAAACAGAACAACTGAAATATAGTTGGTAAGTGGTGATTCATCTCTGTGTTCTGGGAACTAAAAGTCTGTTTCCTTTAAGGAAGCAAATAAGAAAATATGAACAATTTTTCTTGGCCTCCCATGGTGTCCTTCTCACTATTCAGTTTTTTCATAGAAGTATCAACTGTTAGAGGACTTCATAGGCACTTGAATGATGTGGGCAGAAGTTAAAAATTATTGCTAGCTAAAATTGGTTGGTGCTTCCTATTAAATCCAAAGTTCTTGTTACACATGTATAAACTGCACAAAATCTCAAAATGATAAATAATTTCTCTAGCTTCACAAACACTGAGTCTTCAATGATGAGTGCTGAGATGAACCTGGCGGTACGTTCCCTCATGTGATCTGTAATGTTGATACTCTGGATCTCCCCCAGGAGGGTGTCAGTATTAACTTTGACACGTTTTAAAAATGGAGACTATTACACAAAAATAATGGAAGGCAGAGTAAATAAACAAAGCAAAAAACCCCTCAACCATGCATTTTGATTTGTTTCTAGAAAGAACATTTTTTTATAATCAATTCTACGTCCATTTCCATCACATGTATATATTTCCAAATACATCAATTTACTCTTTGTTCAATGTTCACTCAAAGGAAGACAAACAGATAAAAATAACTTTTGGCTCCCCAGCACTCACTGGATCCATTTAGACATTTAGTCTTCCTACTTTTTTCTACTAGAAGTTGTTTGTAGCTTGGAGTTAACCCTGAGTTGTTCCTTACACCTCCTATGACTGAAAGAAGACAATGCACCAATACTTCCATTTTGTATATGTGATTCTGAAGGTGATATGTAGATAGTTTTTATGACTATAAAGCAACTCATCTCTTCTGATTTGATTTATTCGACAACAATTTTCGTTGTTTTTCTTTCTTTTTTTTCCGTCTGTCACTATCAAAAGTTCACTCAAAAGGTAGATTTTTGTAAGTGTCTCTTATGTTTTTATGCATTGTATGAGTTTGCTATGGTATGGAGGTCAAAGAGGAAACTACGAGTCTGCACTCTGTTTCCACCATCTGGGTCCTGGGGCTCAAAGTGGAACTGTCAGGCTTGAGGGCAAGCCCCATGGCTGTGAGTCATGTCGCCAGGCCAAAATAGATATTTAAAAATAAATTTACAAATAACAGCGATATACTTGGAAAATAATACTATTATTGCTGGCTAGAAATCTTGAGATGTTTCCATATTCCATAGTTTTTTTAATGTTTGTTTATTACTTCAAGTTACATCTCCATCATAGTATCCTCTTTCCAGCCCTCCCAGGTCCATCCTCCCATCCTCTCCTCCCTGTCCCACCTATTCCACTCCTCTGATGTGGAGTGTCCTTTCATATCAGCTCCTCTCAGTTCAACAGTCATATGAGGGCTAAGAGCTTCCTCTTGCACTGGGACCTACATGGTAGCACCCCTAGGGCAAGTTGTCCCCTTGAAAGGTAACAAAGTCTATGCTCTTGATCTTTTTGGTGTGTTGAGCATTTCTTCAAGTGTCTCTCAGCCATTAGGGATTCTTCCTTTGTGAACTCTCTGTTTAGCTCTGTTTCCCATTTTTTGATTGGATTATTTGGTTTCTTTGTGTTTAATTTCTTGAGTTCTTTATAAATTATGGATATTAGCCCCCTGTTGGAAGTAAGGTTGGTAAAGATCTTTTCCCAATCTGTAGGTTGCCGTTTTGTTCAAATGACAGTGTCCTTTGCCTAGTTTTTTTTTTTTTTTTTTTTGGACAGGCTTTGATTTAATTTTCACTTGTTTGAGGAATTTTTAAAAATTTCCCATTTGATTTTTTTTTGTTAATCTATTGATTGGTTAAAAGATTGTTGTTTAATTTTCACGAGTTTTTGTAATTTCTAAAGTTCCTCATTTTCAGTTTGAAATTTATTCCATTGTGGTCAGAAAAGGTGCATGTTATGATTTCAAAATTGTTTTGTGATCACATCTCTGGCCTGTTCTGGATGCTGTTCCTCCCACTAATGTGAAGAGCATGTAATCTAGAGCTGTTGCGGGTTATGGGCTACATGCCCAATGAAGATGTAGCCCCTTTAAGTAGGGCAGATTCAGTGGCACCTACTGTGGGTGTGTGGGCGTCTAGCTTTTGGTGTAGGGTGCCTGTCCATTTCTGTGGGCCACATGAGGATGGGACCATAATGGATCATCCAGGTTGGGGAGAAAGGTAGTATGTCTAGTAGAAGAAGCATGGTGTCTTTAGGTACTTTGTCCTAAATAGGGCCCTAAGCATACCACTGCATCAGAGGGGCAGAGGGGATAGTGCTCATTATCTAGGAATTCAATCAGTGACATTGTGTGTGTGTGTGTGTGTGTGTGTGTGGTACTACTAGCTAAAGCCTGCCAGCTTCTTTTCAGGACTGAATGAAAGAACATGAGAAATTACTTTGAAAACCTATACTCTGAAATTCAGGGTAACATAGAAGAAATAGAAAAATTTCTAAATGTATATCATCTACTAAAATCAAGCCCTAAAGACACAAATAATTTAAACAGAACCATTACAAACCAGGAAATCGAACTTGTTATTATAAGCCTTCATTCAAAGAAAAGCCCATGACCAGATGGATTCACTGCTGAATTCTAGTAAATTTTCAAGGAAGCCCTTATGCCAATTTGTTTTAATGTAGCCATATTTTATTTCTACTCATTCTCTTTAGACTTCTGTGTGTTTTTTTTCCATGGTGACATTGTACTTCAAAAGATAAGTTTTTCTCTATTTCAGTCTCCTGTATACCCCCCCCCCCCATTTACCAGGTTATTTCAAGGATCTAAATTGCCTCCAATGACACAGGGAATTTCTACAGTCATACCATGCTACAGTTTTTAACTATGCTACAGAAATTTATAAACACACGTTAATTTCTACGAGTTGATGTAAATGTGGATTAGACTCCTTTTAGATTTTAGTCAAGGATAGCCTTGGTTCTATTTGTACAACTACGACATAGTTTTATTCTCTTGAATGATGTTTGTAATTTAACCAACTTATGTTCTAGTTTTGTTTCTGCTGGCGTAATAAAATATTCTGATGAAACAAGTTGAGGGAGAACGATTTTATTTCAGTCCGGCATTCTGCATTTCCCTACGTAATCAATTCCTATTGGGAAGTCAAAGCAGCAGGAACGTAAAGCAGCCAACACATCACCTCTGCCGCCAAGGGCTGGGAGAAGGCAACACACAAATGCTCATTTGTTTGGCTGCTTAGCTTGATTTATCCACTCTTAAACACTTAAAGAAATAGAATTATTTTCATATAATAATTGAATGATTATTATAGAAAGATATATATTGAATAACATAAAATTTTATGAAAATTAAAATATCTATTAGGTGCTTGCTACCAAAACATGTCACATATGGTGTGACATATAATTCCAGATTATTTCACTTAAAAAGATTCAAGAGAGAAAGAAAAAATGTTAGTGTAATGGCTAAATGTAGAATGGCTCCTAGATAAAGAATGAAAGTTCCTCATAAAATTCAAAGACGGTTGGATTCAATAGTTGGAAATGGCTGTAATGGAGGACAGAGATGATTTGGAGCTGAAGGATAAAATTAAAACACCCACTTTTATAGTTTTAATCTGAATTTTAAACTAGTGATAACAGTGTGGAGACACATAGGCACCTCTAAGTACCTCATTTAAGAGCCAACACAGAAGTCTGGGTGTGGTGGCACATGCCTGTAATGCCAGCTTTGGAGGGATTGAGGCAAAAGGATTGAGAATTGGAGTCTAGAATGTGTTAGGTAGCATGATCTTGTCATACAACAACAAGAGAAACAACCCAAAACAAATACCTGGAATTTTCTGGGGAACAGGTGGAAAAATTAGGTTTTAAGACTGCTTTAGTCAGAATCTGATAGGTAGATGTGCCAGTCTGTGTTGCAGGTGTAGAACACAGTGTCTGGCAAAAGATGCTCAACAACATTGCACCATGTGGGAAAACTCTTTCAATGGAGATTCTGCTGAAGCAGGCATGCTCTAGGCATGAGTGGCAGGTAGGAGAGGCGACAGCAATGACAGCAGAGTTGGGAGGATATTGCTAAGTAATGGATCTAGAAATTTGGTATGTGTAGTCTCTCTTCCCAAGACTTTGATCTATTCTTATTTCTTTATCTTTCTACATAATAGGAGTCTTTCCACATTTAGAATAATTTTGTCTCAACTGACCAAAAATCTTCCTGGGGTTTTGATAAGAATTTTAAGCATATGTATCAATTTTGGAAGAATTAATATCTTTATTATGCCTTCCAATCCATGAGTGAGTGTACCCATTTATTTAAAACTACTTTATTCTTTTACCAGTCCTGGAAGTCACAATAATATCTCCTAAGTTCTGGAACATGTGAATACTTTACTAACTTTGTATAAAGGACTCTGCTGATCTGATAGTGTTTGTAGGTTCACAGTGGAAGATTATCTTGGACAAATTTTATAGGCCAAATACAATTTTAAAGGTTTTGTGAGAAAGGGGCACAGATTTCTGCACAAAGACGAGATCTTGGAAGCAGAGTTAGCATAATACATTTGGTACTACCACAAACCAAAGAAGGGAAGGGCTGTTAAAGGCTTGAAAAGACAAAGAGACAGTGTCTTGAACAAAGCTAGGAAAGAATGTTGACAGAAAAGTATTTGATTTTGCACTCGTTCAACTAAATTCAGACATCTAACCGCAAAAATGCTAATGGACTGGGTCAGCAAGGTGGTTCAACAGGCAAGGGTGCCTGCACCCAAGCCTGAAGACCTGTGTTCAATTCCAGGACAGACTTCCACAAGAGAGCTTCTGATTTCCATGAGTACACTTGCATTCACATGCTCTCACACACATATAAATAAGTAAATAAATTATTAATTCTAATGAATTTGTGTTGTCTACTTTAGGCTGCATTGTTAAGCAGTGAAAGGAAAACAACATGTTGCATAGTTTTATTATAAAATTTCTATTATTCTTGGTAGGTTTTCATTTAAACATTTCAAATTGTTTTTGAACCACTATAAGTTGTATCAACATTTATTTTATTTATTCAAGCTGCATCTCAATTACAGTCCCTTCCCTCCTCCCATCCCGGTCCCACCCTTCCACCCTCTTCACCCTTCCTCCTTTTCTTCTCTTCAGGTGAGGTGGACCCTACATATCAGCCCCCCTTAGTTCAGTCACATAAAGGTTAAGAGATTCCTCTTGATTTGAGACCTGACATGGCAGCCCAGCTAGGGTAAGGTGTTCCACTAACAGTTAACAGAGTCCATGATAGATACTGCCTCCCATCTACTTACTAAGGGATCTGTATGAAGACCAAGTTATCTATCATCTATCTATCTGTCTATCTATCTATCTATCTATCTATCTATCTATCTATCTATCTATCTATCTATCCATCATCTATCTATATATCTATCTAACAATCTATCATCTATCTATCCATCTATCATCTATCACCTATCTATCACCTATCATCTATCTATCTATTTATCTATCTATCATCAATCAATCAATCAATCTATCTATCTATCCATCTATCTATCATCCATCATCTATCTATCTATCTATCTATCTATCTATCTATCTATCTATCTATCT
>CAJQZJ010032380.1:144271-159119 GCA_907164525.1 Lophiomys imhausi | reverse complement strand
TCTATCTATCTATCTATCTATCTATCTATCTATCTATCTATCTATCTGAGGGATCTATGTCTAGTCTATGTATGCTTTCTTCTTCTTTTTTTGGCTACTGTTTCAGTCTTTGTAAGCCTCTAGGGGCCTAGGTTGCTTGGTTCTGTTGATCTTCATGTGTTGTTCTTGTCCCCTCCAGGTCTCTCTATTCCTCCTCCCTCTCTTATACAGGACTCCCAGACCTCCACCTAATGTTTAACTGTGTGTCTTAAGTCTTGACTTTCGAATGCTCATTGTAAATATATGGAATCAAAGATGACATTTGCATGCACATGTGAGTGTGCTTTGGTCTGTGACCTTGATGAATTCATGTTATTATCTGGAGAAGATTTGTGTCTGTTCATTTGAACTTTCTGTGTAGACACTTGTTTTATATGCAATTTGGGATTGTTTTATCTTGTACATTATCCTGTTCATTTTTAAATTTCTTTCTATTTATTCCAATGGCTGGCGCTTTTAGAGTTATTCCAATAAGAGTGGTGTGGACTAATTTGACCATTCAAATTCTCAGGAGAAAACTGTTAACATTTTAACATTTCCTGTAAACGTAGGATTTTAGAGGCTGTTCTTTGTCAAGTTGAGGAAACTCCTTGTTACATTGCTAAGAGTTTTTAATAATTAATCAGTACTGAAGTTGTTAAAACTCTACAACTTTTATCAAGTTAGAGCAATGTTTTGAGAACAAATTTAAATTAAATTTGAGAACATTATGAAGACTGTATAGAAAATTCATATACTTTTCCTCTCATACAGCTTTCTTTATTAATATCTCAAATACAATAACATAAGTGTTTTTGTTACAATTAATGAGCCAACTATTATTCATAGTCTTTCTTTTATATTGCATATATTTTTGTGAGGTACAGTTTTATGACCTTTGAATAATGTTATGTATTCATTATTACAGTACAACACAGTACAGCTCAACTATACTTAAGGCTCCACCCCCACCCCTGATACTCTACCTATTCATACTTCCTGTCTTTATTCCCAATTACTGGTCACCATCGATCACTTTGCTGTCTTGTTTGCTTTCTGAAGAGTTCTCCAGAGTCAGAATTGTATACTGTGTTAATCAATTTCTATTGCTGTGATAAAACATCGTAACCAAAACCAACCTGGGGAAAAAGAGTATATTGTGACTTATGGTCCAAGGGGCAGAGTTAATAATGGTGGGAGAGGTATAACAATAGGTAGCGGGAGCAGGGGACTGAGAGATCACACCTTAAACCACAAACAGGCAAGTAGAGGGAGTGAAATGGAAGTGGGGGAATGCTATGAACTCTCAAAGCCTGTCTCCAGTGACATGCTTCCTCCGGCCAGGCTGCATCACCTTTCCAAATATCATCTAGGTCCACTAACTAGGACCAAATGTTCAAATACATGAACCTCTGGGGGAATCTTACCCATTCAGAACGCTACATATATGGTATGTAGTGTTTTCATTTAATGCTGGCTTCTTTCACTTAGAGATATAATCTGATATCTCTTCAGGTTTTTCTCATGGATTTATAGCTCCTTTGTTCCTGATGCAGAACACAAATCTACTACAGCTTATGTATGTGATGAATGACCCAGTTCGCAAGCTTCTACTTTTCAGCAATTATCAATAAAATCCAACATTAATTATTCCTATGTAGGCTTTTCTACACACATGAATTTTCAACTCGCTTGGTTAAAGGAGTAGAACTGCGGGTTATGCTGTGGAATTCTGCTTAGCTTTCTAACACACTGATAAAAGCATCTCTCAAAGTAGCTCTGTCATTTTGTGTTCCTACAACAGTGTGAGCTCCTGGGGTCACACACTGCTGACATTGGGATTGTTGTAGACTTTATCTCTTCTGGTTTTGCCACTCTGGCTCTTCATGTCCCTGTACATAAGGGGTTTCTCATGACTGCTAGGCATGGACATCTGTGCTTCCTGTTCCCATGATCTCTACCAACGCTGTGCTGGAGGTAGCCTTGATGTTACTGAATGGTAGTGAGTATCCTCAGAGTTAATAGGATTTTCCGACCATCCAACTGGGGAAAGGGAGGACCGCTTTGCTTCTTCCAGGTGGCGTGGCACTCTCTGCTTCCTGTATACTTTCTGTTTCTGTGTGTTTTGAGGACTTTGTCCTGCTGGAGGAAATGAGAGTCTTGGATCTTAAACTTGGTCTTCACTGACATCACCCCTACAGGGGCATTTGGGACGTCTCTTCAAAACTTTATGAGCATGGAAGTCTAGACTTCGTATTTGGGGCTTTGCTAGCATGGGTGGAGAGGGGCCTGGAGTGTGAGCCGTAACTGTCTAAATTTCCGGTCTTAATTGGCTGCCCCTTTCCTGGTTCTTTGCCAAGGCTGTAACACTTTATTGGACATTTTATGCACCTGTTGTTCCTAGGTTACTGGCCCTTCAGTTCAAAGTCTCAAACTTAGATGGCAAAAGAAAACTCAGGAATATCACTAAAATGTGTTTCACTGAAATCAAAGTATCTGTGTTGGGTGCCTTCACCTCAGGTTTACAGACCGCTTTTTTCTATTGTTTGCTTGTTTTGTTTTTAATAAAGGAGGAATACACATACATAGGAATTTTTATATCAACTTAACTGATGGACTAGAGAATATAATACTAGTAGTATATATCTATTCCAACTTCCCCATGCATAAGTCATCATCTCAGACCTGTTACTAAAATCTCTATTTTCATTTTCTGACAGTTTTTTATATATATATACATATATATGTATATATATATATAAATTATTCTATTATAATTTTATTGATATAAATACATAATATATAAGTGCATATTCAAAACTATAAATATACACATATATTTTTATATAGTACATATATAAATTTTGAAAATGTACTTTTTGTTATAGCAAATATAACTAAATTCTTTTGAGAAAACTGTTATACATTAAGATTTTTAGATCTTTTGACCAATATGAACAAATAGTTTCTGAAATATTTTATTTGACAATTAATTTTATTTACAATATTTTTGAGGCCACGTTAAATTTGAAACTCTCTGTGGGAATATCTTTCTGACAATTATCCTGTATGAATTCTTCCATTGTTCTCAACCATGGTCAGTCTATAATTCAATAAATTTTTGTGAATATTTGTGATGTATTTTTCTTTTTGAATCATTGGCTTTGGCTTAATGTTTACATTTTTTCTACAATCCATGTGGAATTTATTTGAGTGTGTAACGGAGATAAAGTTATAATTTAATATTTTATATCCTGCAAATAGTTATGCCACAAAGCATGCCATTATCCTTATTAAATAATCTTCCATTTCTATAAAGTGTAGGATTGGCTCCATGCACTAGCTTCTATTTTCTACTGTTTTTTTTTTGTGCGTGTGTGTGTGTGTGTGTGTGTGTGTGTGTGTGTGTGTGTGAGAGTGAGAGAGAGAGAGAGAGAGAGAGAGAGAGAGAGAGAGAGAGACAGGTTTTTGCTCATTGGAATGAAGAGGGATCCACTTAACCAGAGACCCTGATATATTTCTTTCCAGACTTTCTTTCAAGACAGGTGATCCTCCCTGTCCCGTTCACTTATTTATATCCATCATCATTCTTGCATTCCATAGGACAGCAGGCTAGGAAGGAGAGAAGAAGACTGGTTTTTCTCTCTCCTGTACAAACAGGCCCTGTCCTTGACTCAGGGGTTGCAGTGCTTCATAGAGTTCTTGGGAAAGAGGGTTCTGGAGAGAATGCTGGCAGGAGCCTGAGCACAGAAACCGAACTTCTGTGTGATTCAGAGGCTCATGTATAGAGATTAATCAAGCTAGAAACTCTCAAATTTTCTCTCATTTTATTGCCCTACTAACTGAAAATGATGCTGTAAGTACAGAAACTAAACAATCAGTTATTTCACAAAAGGTTACCTGCTTTAGAATTAAATAAATATGATGCTGAAACTATGTGGCTTTTTCCACATGGAAGTTATGCATCCAAATAAGGCTAAATTTACTTCATTTTTCCTTTATCAATAATTGTGAAAGAACAATGCTTACTTTATAGTTTCATTGAGAATGATGCATTTTTAAAATGCTAATTTAGGTTAATATTTCAATAACAGAATCTTGAAAAACTCCTACTGATTAATAATGACCGAGTCTTTTTGGCCCCTTGAAAAGTTGCAATTTGTCTGATGCAATAGTAAGTGTCTCTATCACTTACTGAATAATGACTCCATGGGTGACATATTTAATTCTATTTTTCATTCTTTACAAATATACAGAAATCATTGTGTGTCCTGCTGAGACTAATCTGGACCTATGCATAAGACATGTACCTGGAAGAAGGACTGATGAACATTCTCTGATTGATGTCAAGGATAATCAAGGGATTCAGATCAATCAGGAGAAAAGAATGCTGTTGCAGGATACCTTGTCTGTGATACTCTGGGGACCAGTATGATATATTTTGGGATTGTGCATGAAAATGAAGACAGGGGACTTTATAAGCCAAATAAAAAAGAATTGGAGTTACTATGATAGAATGAAAATACAAAGTTGGAAAATTGGGCCCTGGGGAGTAGAATTGTCAGTATTTGCAGACAACAGGCTCTTATGATTGGAAAAACCTAAAGATTCCACTTAAAACTGATAAAAAACATTTCAAAAAGTAAAGTGTGAGATATAACATCAATACTCCAAAATAGGGGACATTTTTCATATACCAATGGCAAACTGAAAAAAAGGCATAAAAAGTCAAGAATAAAACAGAAGGTGAAAATCTTTACATTAAAAGCTAAGAAACATTACTGTGAATGATCGAGGAAGACAGTAAAGAATGATGCAAAGGTGTCTGTGTTCACAGAACAGAAGAATTAACATCATTAAAATATCTATAATCTTGCAGAGTCAATGCAATTCTTGTCAAAATAACAAAGGTGTTTTCCATGAAAAATGAAAAAAAAATTAAAATTTGTATTGCATCGAAAAAACATTGAATAGTCAAAGTAAATCTAAGCTGATAGTGTCATGTGCCTCTCTTCAATGCACAGTTAACCTGTAGCAAGTCAGACTCCACAGCTGTGGCCGGCATTTGCTACTTTGTGGGTTCTTTCTTCCACCCTTCTCCACCCTTTCTACCTCCTAATACTAGATATGAAAGAGAAAAGGAAAGAGATTCCTGAATAAAATCAGGGGTCAGAAAGAGGCAACGTTATGTTAGATTACTTCCTGTTAGTTAGGGGCATCAGGTTCCTTGGGGGCAAGTTTAATTTTCACTGTCAGGATACCTACTTTCTTCTTTTTCAAAATTTCCTCTTTGCCCACAACTACTTAACAAACCGCAACCAACAACAACCCAACAATAGTCAACCAACAGCCCCCTTATCAAGGCTCTCGCATTTATCCACCCTCTGAAAAGTCTTCAGGCCCAGCAATAGCACACACTGAGCGAGGGTATATAGCTTTTACAAATCAACCCACACATGTATACACCGAATTGATTTTCAACCAAGGCACCAAGAGTGTGCAATGGAGAAAGGATAGACCTTCAGAAAGTCATGCTAGGAGAGAGACTAGACCTCCGTCTTTCTAATGAAAATCACAAACCCAAATATAAGCTACAGAACTATGGAAATACTAGGAGGAAATACTGAGAACATACTGCAGGACTGTGTTCTGAGCAAAGGTCTTCTGAATAGGATCCTAAAAGCAGAGGCAAGAGACTGAAAGTAGACCAAAGGAACCATATTAAACTCAAATGCTTTGAAGCAGCCAAGGGACTGGTAGAAATCTTTCGCAGACTGTTCATCTTAAAGATCAGTTTCCTGAATACAAGGAACTTAAACATTTCAACAAGAAAACCCAACCAGTCCAGTTTTTAAAAAGGTAAATTATCCAAACACACACTTCTCAAATGAACAAACCAATGGCTGACATATGCAGAAAACCTGTTCACTATTATCAACTGGAGATGGTCCCACCTAGAATTGCTGTTACCTACAAGAAAAAGGAAGAATCCCTGGTGAGACTGTGGAGACATAGAGGCTCCTAGACACTGTTGGTGAGAAAGTAAGTTAATACAGCATTGAAAAAAATTGGAAATCTCCTTTAAAAAGTTGAAAATAATACCCTCATGTGACTCAGCAGTGCAGGCCTATATTGGGTATATGTCCAAATAAAAGGTCAAAAGTGTATAGGCTTCTTGTGTCATTGTTCACACTAGTCAGTACATAGACTCAGCCTGGGTGCTCATCAGTACCTGGATGGATGGATGCAGCAAATGCAGTATATATCCTCAAGGATGGCTCAGCCTTATGAAAGAATTCTGTTACATGCAGTAACACGGTTTAGCCTGGAGGATAGTATGGATAGAAAAATGCCATTTTTACTTATGCTTACATGGAAGCTCAGAAGTTTCATCTCACTGAAGTTGGTAGTATAATAGAGTTTGTCAGAAGCTAGTAAGGGTTGAAGGCAGGTGGTGGGGGGGGGAACTGTTGAAATAAATAAAGATGTGGAGCCAAGAATATTAAGTCACAGTGTTCTTCTGCAGTGGAGTAGGGTGTCATAGGGTAACAAAGTTAGTACGGATTAGACCAACTGAGAAAGAAAAACTTGAACACTTTTAGTAATGAATGTTTAAGGCAATAGCTAATTGCACTGACTTGGTCTTTGTACAGTTTACATTTTTGAATATTTCTCCTTTTCACCAATATGTACAATTATTGTATCAAATTAAAATTCAAGCCAAAAAAGAGTCAAATTAAGTGGGAGAGGTAAACACTGGGCCTCAGACTGAATTTGTGTTCTCAGTATTCTCTATAGCAAAGGAAGCAGAGGCCGCAGTTACGAGAATGCTGAGAAGCAGGATCCAGATACATAAAGCAAGAAAAGGGAGGAAGCACGTGAATGATTAGGGATCTATTTCTGAGCACACACCAGCACCATTATTGTTTTTTTTTTTTCTATTATGAGATGGTTAGAGGCCAGGGAATCACATGTGTGTTAATTTTGTCAATTTCTTTGCAGCAGATCATAGCTGATAGTTCCCCTGGCCCCAGGACTAGAGTTCAGGGGGATTATTCAGATTTGTTAGGCAAAATTAGGTCCAACCTATATTTTCATTTCTGGTGAGTTAGTGTTTTTAGTAGACTGTGTGAGTCTTGTAGCCACTTCAGAGCTCATGCGACTGCTGCCTAAATTACTGTTCATCCATAAAATAATCTCTGTCTTCCTTCTTCCTTCCCCCTCCCTCCTTTCATCTCTCCCTCTGTCCCTTCTTCCTCTTCTCTCTCTCTCCCCCAACTCTATCTATTATTTGCAAGTATCAGCTACAACTTTGTATGAATGGTTCTTTCTACTCTGAGGACTAGAGCAGGCAAGCTGGGAACAGTGATCTACTTGCCTAGTTTGAGGCTGGGATGTGAATATTGGCCTTTTTATTCCTCCATGTATTCTCTAGAAATGTTTCTTTAAACCATTAGTACATTTCTTTTGCCTTAGCTCTGGTATAGGAAGCAGGTCAGTTCTAAAGCACTGTGTTTTCAAATAACTATAGGAAAGAAAAAAACTGTCTTCACTTTGATACTGCAAGTGTCCAGTAGCTTACTGTGACCTTCCTCAAGCCTACTTTTTAGTAGATAGTTTACCATGGGAGGACAATGGAAGGTACCACTCCAATGCAAATGGAAGAATTTAGACAAACATTAGTAATGACAAAGCACTTAGTCCTATTTTAAAAATTATTTTTATTATATGTATATAGATAAAATACTTTGAGAGGCACAGCAAGATGTGAGTTTTCCTAGGGGCTGTATGTCCTGGTGCCAACCGAGGCTTTATGTATGTGTGTGTGTGTGTGCATGCGTGTGTGCGTGTGTGTGTGTGTGTGTGTGTGTGTGATGTGTGATTGCGTGTATGTGTATGGGTGTGTGACCAAAATATTCACACTTACTTGTGTTTGGTCAGGGTGCACATGCCTGTGTACAGAGGCCAGAGGGGTACTGTTCTATCACATTCTGCCTTTTTCATTTGAGAAAGAATGTCTTTGAACCTGAACCTAAGTTTTCAGTGAGATACCCTCCTGTTTCCACTTTCCCTTCCTCCACCATGCTGGAGCTAAATTACTGATGTGCATGACCAGGCTTGGCTCTTTTCATGGGTTCTGGACTTAAGTCTTCATGCTTGTTTGATGAGCCCTGACTCTTACCGCTTACCTGTGAGAATCCTAGAGATGTTTAATTTTCCCATAATCCCCTTTTCCTTATCCATAAAACAAACCTGACACTGGGAGTGGCCCTGTAGAACTGTGGTGCCTGTCAGTGATGGAGTGTTCTGTAAATATGAAGCATTTCTGTGGAATCCGAGCCCTATAACTCAGTGGCCCAATGAGAAAAAGAAAAAGTTGGCACGCTTAGCCCATTGCTCCCATTTTCTGATGTTTAGTTCATCTGAGGTGGTGGCTGAAGTCTGTCAGGACAAATACTTCCCACCCAGGAAAATGAATTCTGCTATTTACAAAAAACAAAGGCTTGCTTAATTCATAAATCACCATAAATCATGTCTGATTTTGTGACATGTAGAAATCTAAACCGGAGGAAAATCTTATAAGAATGGTGTTTTCATACACACTTCTTTCTGTGTAATTCAAACAATTAAATGGGAAAATCTAAAGCATATTGATCATGCAGATGATATATATATCATATATATGCATATATATACATATATACATACATAAAAACCCACAATTATCATTAAAAAGGAACAAATTCCATTTTGTCCTGAATGTGTTCAACATACTATTATTTTTCTTAATGTAATACTGGGCCCCAGAAAAGCAATTTAGGCAGATCTTCTGGGTGATATGACTTAATGTCATTATAATATTTTCACCAAAAGTAATCTGGTTTGGAGGTTAAATTGATCGAAACATTTAATTAATTGGGAGCATGGAAAACTATTGCAAAATAAAGACTTGATTCTTCTTGATATGGGGTATGAAATTAGACATAGAACCTCATGCTTCTGTGTTATTCCCACTTCTTCTAGGTATATTATTTTTCCCAGAGGAAACATACTATGCAGGATAAATAAACCTTTCCTCAGGGCCTGAGATTAATTTTCCAGGGCTTGGAGAGGTGGCATCCATCAACTTCCCTAAACTATTGAGAATAATGCTGTTTTTTTGTCACACAGGAAACCTACTTGGAGCTCAAACGTATATGCCAACTTTAGAATATGGGTATAGCAGACTTGTCAGCATCATGAACTGTCACAGTGTGTCCTTAGCAAGGTGACTTCATTCTTCAGCCTGTACTGGCTTCTTCCTTCTTCTAGTTTTCACACTTAAATGGATTAAAAGGTGATGGCATTTTCTGGGGTCTCCATTTTGTTGCCCTACAGGCAAAAGTAGGCATTTAGGTACTATTTCATAGGTGTGTCTGTTGGTCTGGTACTAAATTTGAGTACATTTATACTTACAGCATTGTGAATTTAATACTAGAACCAAAATGTTACCATTTATGTTAATGGCTGGCATAACAGGAAGTGATTTTGTAAGTTATCACCCGAAATATGATTATAATGTCCAAATTTAATGTAAAATCATCAAAATCATTGAAGTCTGGATACAGCCTTCCTTAAAAACAGTTAACTGCTAAACTGCTGAGATGAAGCAGGGAATCACAAAACAACCACAAGCCTTACTTTAATTTTTACTTCCAACCACTGAGTTTCTAACTAGTTGTAGACATTTGCAAGTTCCATATCTAAGTGTATGAATATAGGGGTTCCATTGGCTCCAATTAATTGTTCTTAAGAGAGATTGTACTCACACTCCATTAGTACTCACATTAAATTTGGTGGTTTGGGTAGCTTCCAGATAGCTGGAAGGTGGTGTGCCTAGAGAGGGTATGGATATTCCAATACACCTCACCATATGTATGTATTTATTTACACCTTTTGTAATACCCTTTGTAACAAGTCAGTAAATATAGCAAGTTCTGTGGGCTACCTAAAGCCATTGGTCAAAGTCAAAGAGAGAGTTGTGGGGATCACGAGTGGTAGCTGGTATGTCAGAAGCCCAGCTAAAACTTATTCTAGGGCTGGCAAATAACATTGTAGGTGAGAGAGGGGGAGAGTTTTAGGGTCTAAGCTCTCAAATTATGGGATCTGCCTGTGTCTCCAGGTAGGTAGTATCAGGATAGAATTGTATTAGAGGACTTTGGCAGGGGTCAGCCACTGCAGAACTGCTTGCCAGGGATGTGGGAAAACCTTCACGCATCTGGTGTCAGAAGTGATTTGTGTTACGAATTAGAGTAGAAAACACTGAGTTTGGTTTTCCCTCCTTACTAGGTGCAAACAAACTCTCTTAAAAGACTGTGGTAGAAACCGGTGGAGGAATAATAAGACGGCAATGGGTTCTCAGCACACTTAGTAAGAGCTGAATGAACACAAGAAAAGTGTACATTTTTTCTTGCCTTTCACTCTCTCCTCTGTAAGACAACCTGGTAGTCTCATGTGCTCATCAGCCTGTGTTAAATGAGAAGAGGCATGCTGAGAACAAGAGAAGCTGATATTTATCTATCTGTCCTCTGGAACAAATACTCTAAGTGCAACATATTTCAAGGTAGATGATAATAAGCATATTCACACACTTACATACATAACTTGAAAATGTGTACAGCTAGTTAAACACTCAGTGACTGAATGCCCAAAAAAGCACAGTTAGTTGTTTTGTAATTTTCCTCTCAGCAATTTAGTGTAGAATTAGACAATTATATTATTTCCAGTACTTATATTATAGTTAATTGGTCAGCAGTGTCAATCTTAACCTGCCATTATAAATGATCACACTGAGACTCCTGATAGATTTTAACAACACTTAGCCTGGATTGAGCAGTCTTGGCCCATGAAAGCTAGCTTATAATTCTATTACCCAATAAAACCCCAATGTATGCATACATCCCCTTGAACTGTTATTCTCTACGCAATGCTGATATCCTAGGCCACGTGGAATGATGTTCTTCTACCTAACCCAAGGCGTGTCTTCTTCTCCCTCCCACTGGCTTCTTCTCCTCACGAGCCTCTCTGCCACTTCAAGTGCCAGCTAGTGCTGCCTACCTCTTTCTATCCAATCCAGGCTTCAACATTTATTCAACCAATCAGAGACAATGGTTAGTAAGCAAGGTAACATAGCATCATTTGGTGTAGTTAAGGCCTGGTACAGCAAGCAAACCTCTGGGAGCAGATTAATTAACATTTAGAATCCATAACAGATCACTGCGTTAGTTTAGCATTTTGATGTTGACCTTGATCATTAAATTCTCTCTTCTACCACTTCACATCATTGTCTGCTAGGGAAGTGAATTCAACCTGCACAATCATGTGGGAATTTTCTCTCAAATGCAGGATTGGCCTTAAATGTGTGCTGAGAGGTCTTAAATGTGTGTACTCTTGTATCCAAATCTGCCCTTACATGTGCTTTCAGCTGCCTTAGATACCATGAATGTTGGAACACATTCTTATTCTAAGCACTTAGGTGGCAGAGACAGGTAGCTCTTGGTGAGTGAGTCAGTCTTATTTACATAGCAAGTTCTAGGCCAGTGAGGGCTACACAGTGAGATTCTATTTCAAAAATAATGAGAGAGAAATTAGCATTATATCTAATTTTATAAGGAGATAATTAGAAATGCAAAAATTATTGCTGGTTTTGTAACAAACTGCAATAATATGAGATTAAGAATGAAACTTTAGAAATTGTACATTTGCTTTTCTAGTTGAAAAATGTCGCCAAACCTTGGTAAACATTTCTAAGACATAAAATGTAGGCTACTAGACATTATAGACATGAAAATTAATATGTCTAAATATCTATAAAAGTTTAGTGTCCATTTTAGTGGGATTAGTAGAGGACACGAATCTACACCTTAAACATTTCTGTTCCCTGGGTTTATAATAAATTTTATTTGGAATTTTATTGTAGGCTGAAAAGAGACTGGTTTCTTGGTTTTATATAATAAGTTTATAAATCACTTGTTTATTAGTCAAATCAATATTTCTTCTTTGCACCGTATCCAACATACTATTCTAACAGGTGTAACCTTGATTTTATATTTTATTTTTAACTAAGTGTATGTGCTGTGTCTTTGTGTGTGGGTATGTGAGGGTGTGGCTGTTGAAGTGTGGGGGTGACTATTGGGAAGTGGGGGTGTGGAGAGTGTGGATGTGCATGCGAATGTGGGTGTTCGTTATGTACATAGAATGTACATGGATCTGGTTGTGTGTGGTTTTATGGGAGTATGGGGGAGAGGATGTGGGTGTGGGTGTGGGTGGGTGTAGATATGGGGGTATGGGTGTGTGGGTAAGTGTTGGGATATGGGGATGTGAGGGGGTCGTAGGGTGTAGGTGTGTACAACATTGTGTAGGGATGAGTGTGGAGATGTGTAGTGGTGTGGAGATGTGTGTGTGGGGGGGCATGTGTAGGTGTGTGTGGGGGTGTGTGGGAGGGTGTGCTGGTGTGTATATGTGGGTGTGGGGTAGGTGCATGGGTGTGGTGGTGTGTGAAGGTGTGGGTATATGTGTGTAGGGATGTGTGCATATGGGTAGAAGTGTCTGTGGAAATCAGAAGTGTCAAATTCCCTACATCTTGAGATACAAAAAGTTGTGAGCCCCTTAAAGTGGATGCAGAGAATGGAACTGAAGTCCTCTGCAAGAGCCGTAAGTACTCTTAAAAACAGCCATCTGTCTAGCACAGGTCCAACCACTATGAGAAACAGATTTTATGGTTTTCATCGTTACTAGTATTAAGCAATAGAAATCTTAACCACTTACATGTTTTTGTGATAAAAATTGATATTTTACTTTAAAAGTTTACTTGTTAGTGAAATTTACTCCAACTCATTAGAAATGAACAAAATTTTAAAACATACAAAATATTATGTCATTTTCTCTCATTGGAAAGAAAATAATTCTAATTTCAAATAATAAATAAATTGAACCATAATTAAATTATGTATGACACAATATGCCCAATATCCAGGACCATCAGAATAAACTTACTATGTAAATACTTGTCAAAGAAAGAAACTTTGTCTTAGAATATTTTTTTCTGGGTAGCTTCTGTAAGTAATAGCTCCCTTTGTTTGTAATTTAATATATAATGCATTCAGCTTCTGGGTATTTATTTGGACCCATGGGGAAGGATTTGCTATAAACATTTGTTGAATGGGAATTTACCAAACAAAGAGGCCTACTATGCCATGTTTTAGAGCACATAGCAGAATCAACAGTATGATGTAAGAAACACCAAGAATTAGACAGTTATATGGGAGAGTTTGGTCTTTAGCGTAGGATGGAACCTATCTAGTAGTGTCTTTTCTTTCTATTCCCTAGAAATAAATAATAATATTAATCTGAAACATCTAAAGCCACAAACATGGTAGAGTAGCCTGACCCCCTCTCCCCCCCCCCCCCCAGTAGACACTGGTCTCTGTGATGGGGCAGAAGGAAACACTGTTAAACAGCTGAGCTGAGACTCAGTTTGTTCTTAGGCTTATATGAAAGATTTGGCTGTTGATGAAGAAACTAATTCAATGAGAATACTAAGCCCAGAGTCTCCCCTTCCCGTCTTGACTATGTTTTGGTGACAACATCCATTGCAGCATCTTCCCAATTTTCCCCTCAGATGTTAAGTGGCTTTATTTTCTTTGTCACCAAGCACAAATGAATGTGTGTACTTCTCCAGCACTAGATAGGATATTTTTTATTTCCTTCCTTCCTTCCTTCTTTCCTTCCTTTCTTCCTTCCTTCCTTCCTCCCCTCTCTTTCTTTCTTTCTTCCTTCCTTCCTTCCTTCCTTCCTTCCTTCCTTCCTTCCTTCCTTCCTTCCTTTCTTTCTTTCTTTCTTTCTTTCTTTCTTTCTTTCTTTCTTTCTTTCTTGTTGTTAAAAGATAATGGAGGAAAAGTATATGTAAACCTTAATAAATAATACAAAAATGTCAAGGAGACATCTTTTTCAAGATTGTGTAGCCATTAGGAATAATTCTTAGGGCTGGAGAGATGGCTCAGCTGTTAAAGGCTAGGCTCACAACCAAAAATATAAAGAATAATTCTTTAGACCAGTTTTGCTTGCTAGCGTATCAGCCCACCTTGGGGCATCTGACATGCATAGAAGACATACAGTTGGAAAAAGAAACAAATTAATGATGAACCAAGAAAACATTTTAAGGCAATAAGCCCGCCTTATTCATTTTTCTATCTTGAGAGCCTCAAAGAACAGTGATTCTAATGATTGCTACTCAGTGATTATTTCCTGAGCAGCACTTGAATGAATTAATGAATGTGAGATTAAATTTCTACACGGAGAGTTTCAAGCATTTTGTTCCAGAAATTGTAGAATTCTCTTTTTAAACAGAAAACTGCTTCCCTCTCCACTTGAGGACTGAAAAAACTCCACACTTCTGTTATTCATCGACAGCACCGAAGCACGGCCCTTTCACGTCCGTTATTTATGTAGGATCACCTTCCAGCTGCACCGTTCCCCGTCACCTGGGAAACATTCATCTTCGCGTGCTCCTAAATCTCTCTTAGATGATTCATGTTGGATTTCAGTCCAACCACCTTAAAAAAATACAAAAACAAACACTCCCCAATGTGCCCAAGTTCAGGCACTTCCAGTGCGCCATATAAATGGCCAGAAACCATATGCTGTAGAGTCGAGAATAAATAGGCCCTTTTAAAAACAAAATTGAGATTCCATTTTTAAACGATTTTCTGAAAAGCAAACATTTTCCAAGCTTGATCTCTGCATAATTTTTCAAGCTAGGAAGAAGGAGAAAAAAAAAAAAAAAAAAAAA
>CAJQZJ010032380.1:101097-119271 GCA_907164525.1 Lophiomys imhausi | reverse complement strand
CTTCAAGTTACATCTCAATCACAATCCCCTCCCTACTCCCCCCTCCAGTCCCACCATCCCACCCTCTTCCTCCTCAATCTCCTATCCTTTACCCTTTTTTTTAAGTTTAAGGTATATCTTTTCCCCCCCAACAGCTCCCCGTTTCAGTCCAACAAATCAACAAATGGCTCTTTCTCTTTTAACAATAAATACAATACAAAACAACAGAAATAAATAGGCCACAATTCTGAGAGTTATGTGGCTTAGCATACATTCCCAATGTCCAGTTCATACATATTTGGCACCTGACTTTAACATTGTACTATCTAACCATCTCCATGAGTTTAAAGTTCTATATCTAACTCAGCTTCCATCCTAACTTGCATCACAATCTTAGAAACATCTTCTTAGATCCAGAACACCCTCTTGATTCCTAAACAACTCAAAATTTAACTATGAGACTTTAGCTATCTATTCTTCAACCACCTCAGAGACCTGAGAGGGATAAATATATCTGATTTTATGGGAAGTACAGGGCCTGCAGCTTCCCAAACTAAGAAATGACATACCAGTGGCTGCCTGGACAGTTCCCATTTTCTCTCCACACATTATAGCATCAATCTTCAGCCATTTGGCCCCGTTTCTCTGACAGACATTGATTGTAGAGCAGGGCTTATGAAGGACTTGCCTACCCTGTCTTGGTAGAGCTAGGCTGTCGACTTACCTGCTTCCACATAGACGTGTGTTGCCATAGAAAATCCAGAAAAGATTTTGCCATATAATACATAACAAAAATAGTAATGAACCTCACAGATTACAATTTTTTTATGTATTATATGGCAAAATCTTTTCTGAATTTTCTATGGCAACACACATGTCTACTCACCCCAGAAAAGTAACCCACAACCGACAGTACAAGTAATAGCAAAGTTCAACTTTGTGAACCATCGTTTTTACTGGGATTTAAAGAAGTATGAGTGAGGGATTATTTAAAGGAACAGAAATGACTCAAAGACAGGTGCATCACCAAAGCCTACCCCAACACCGGTGACAGTGCTGGGGACGTGGAGCACACTACTTATAGGTAGATGAACATGTCAGCAAGTGTCCCTTTGCAGCTGCTCAGTTGGTCTAAACCTCTTCCAGGCAGCACTGGTCTGGTTTCTTCTCATTTCTTCTTCTTCAGGAAGCTGGTCTGGTCTCAGAGTTGGCTTTGCAGCTCCAATTGTCTAAGAATCTTCTTTGCAGTCCAGCTTCCTTAACTCTAAGAGGGACTCTCAGCTTTTATTGCTTATTTTGGCAGGGAGGGGATTAAGGGAAACTGGTCAGTTTCAAGGACTTCCTGAAACTATTTTGAGTTGCTTACATTCCTGCTTAAGGAGTTTCCAATGGGATAGAATGTTCAGCCTTGGGGGGAATCTGTTATATAACATCATGGTCTTTGAATTTTTACATTGTTTGTATAATTTTACAATAAAATTATTTGAAAGAACAATCCATCATTTAAAAATAATTAATTTGAATCTACTGATTTAAAGGTTCATAATCACACGATACACAGCTTTTTAAAAGTCATTATAAGCTTCCAAATTGTTGTCATTTGGTAGAAAAGTTAGTATCAAGTAGGGAAAGCCTTTATTGGAAGCATTTTTCACACTTACCAAAGCACACATTAATTGTATATAAACATTTGTTACTATTTTTCTTTCATATATATATATGTCTTGACAAGAGGAAATAATACTACATGGCAAACCATCAAGCATTATAATATAATATTAAAATTATATCTTTATCATTTTTCTTTTCAGACATCTTTCAGCTGTAACTCAGTTTTACCTGGGTCTGATAATAAGCTGGTAGCGGACAGCATTTCAATTGAGTGATAAACAGAGATGAACAATGAGCATGACTTACCCAAAACTATGACCAAATGTGAAGTGGAGTGCTCTTGGAAATGAGTGCTCTTCCTGTCCTAGATGACAGACAGCCTATCAAAGAAATTTCTTCTCTCCATGCTGGATGCAGAGCTAAGGACTAGTCCTACTAGAAGCATGCCTGGTAATAGCACCTAAGGGCTTTCACTCCTTTTGCCTGCCCAAGACCTCTTGGAGCTGACGTATGGAAGAAATAGGAGTTTTACCTTTTGGTGTATCTGGGCACAGGAAGGACTTTCTGAATGGGACTTCAAGGGCTCCTCTGAAAATGATATGAACAATGAACCAATTAAACTAAAACGTTTCTGCACAGCAAAAGAAATAACAGAGTGAACAGTCAACTATGGGATGAGACCAACTCTGCTAACTGCACATCTGCAGTGGGATTTTTTTTAATATTTATTTATTACTTCAAGTTCCATCTCCATCACAGTACCCTCTCTCCACCCCTCCTGGTTCCACCCGCCCACCCTCTCCTCCCTCTCCCACCCATCCCATTCCTCCTGAGTGGGGTGTCCCTACATATCAGCACCCCTCAGTTCAGCAGTCATATGAGGGCTAAGAGCTTCCTCTTCTTGCACAGGGGGTCTAAATGTCCACATCCCTAGGGAAAATTGTCCCACTAACAAGTAACAAAGTCTATGTTCCTGTTCTTTTTGGTGCAGTGGGATTTTTATTTAGAATACACCAAGAATTCAAAACCTAAACAAGAGATTAAACAACACAATTAATAAGTAGACTGATGAAATGACCAGACAGTTCTCAAAAGATAAAATACGAAAGACTAATAAACATGAAAAACATGTTCAGTCTCACTAACCATCAGAGAAATGCAAATGAAAGCTACAGAGAGATCTTATCTAGGGTTGTCTTACCATGTCCACAATGGTAATCATGAAGCAAAGACAATATAGACAGAGAGGGGGGATAAATGACACTGAGGATGTTTGAAAAAGCCATAGGGAATCATAACATTTTATATTTATCTAAAGTTATATATAATACATACAAGTGAGGATATATATGTGTGTGTGTGTGTGTGTGTGTGTGTGTGTGTTTACATAGTTTGAATGAAGTTATACTACTTAGTTGATAATGCTTTTCTCCAAGCTGTAGACGAAACAAACCACTCTAACAGGCATGAAAAACTCCTTTTGAAGCATTGGTCAGGTTAGTCCAAGAAACTCTCCAGGCAATATAGGCTATTGCTTTTGCCCTTGATTGCCTCTCAGAATCTGAAGATAAGTTCCAATTCCTAAATATACCAGACACTTCAGATATAGGTTTTTGAGGAACCAAGCTGGATCTGGCCTGAAAACCTCTTCCCCAGAGATTGTTTTATTATACTGAAAGGTGCTATGAAAGCTACTCAGAGGGGAAAAAAAAAACAATCAATAGTTACACCTTTCTGTGCCATCTACAATCTACAACAATAACCAACCTGACAAGATCTCCCTATCCCAAAATGTGCAATAGTGGTCTTTATACCTTAGTGGTAACCAACAGGTGTGTTATTGATAAAGGTATGGATAATAGAGGAAAGTCTTCTATGGCCACTTTCCTAAACCTGTATAATTCCTAACCATATTCTAAATACTTATCTGTATACCCAGAGTTAAGTACAGGTATCACCCTCTCATTAAGGAAGCTTCTTTCTGCTGCAGACAATGACCATTAATGAGTAAACAACAAATTAAGAGAAGACTGACTGTGTGGTGCCCAGCCTCAACTGATTCATCCACGACACAATTCTAACATACAGGTTCAGGGAACATGGTAGAAGAAGCAGTGGAAAAATTGTAAGAGCCAGAGGACCAAAATGTTTGCTGCAAGATTTTTTTCATAGATGTGATAGATAAGCCTACATCTATGAAGTCTTAGCTAACATTATGGCTGTCTAAACAAGAACTGAATAATTCCAATACCTGCTGACACACCAACAAAGGTGAGGGACCTCTCATGGGGTCTCAATCCTAGATAAAGAACTACAGGAAATTAATGACTGCTGAAAGGAAGAAAATGGTCTTTGTCAGGAATGAGTCTCTTACTTGGTTATCCAGTGCCAACTGGTCAACCCTAAACTGCTGACCTGAAAAGACCAACATGAAATGGATTCAACTAGCTGTATTTATATTTTTACACATATATGTATACATGTAGCAATAATAATCAAAGAGGCCTGGTATTGATAAGCAACTAAGGGCCTCATTTCCGGGAAAGACTAGAGATAATCATATTAACTTAGAAAGACAAATACCATGTGTTTTCTCTCATCTCAGCTTCCTAGATTTTACAGAGATATATAAAATTGTGTATGTATTTATGACATCAAAACAGAAGTGGAATTGTCTAGGGTAACAAAATGGAATAATGAGAGGAACCACAAAAGGAGAGGGCTGGGGACATAGACAGGAATCTGATCAGTGTACAATATGGTTGTTTCTTTTAAAGGTAATTTAAAAAGGAATGTGAGTTTTTAAATCATCATATTATGGTGCCTCATTTGTTCATGAAAATGGTTTAATAGACTACTGGTATAATGTTTTTTAAGTTATAATGTGTGATGTATATTTTAATTACATCAGTGCATTTGAAATGGCAAAGATATACCCTTTAAATCTATCTATTTCTATTAGTAAGTTTTGTTTGTCATAACAAATACCACAGGCTTAGTAGGTTTCATGAGGAACTTGTGTTCTTACTGTTCTAGAACTTGGAAATTCATCTCAAAGTGTTGGAAAGTTTGATTTCTCCAGAGGCAGCCCTCCTTGGCTTACAAGAGGTTTTCTTCTCATTGGATGCTCAAATGGCCATTCTTCTATGCACATGGACATCCCTGGTGTCTCTTGGTTATCTTGGAAAAAACAAAATAAGTTATATTGGGTAGACACCCACCTTTATCGTATCATCTTAATTACTTCCTTAAAGGCCCTATCAAAAAACACAGTCCAACCAGAGGTTCAGGTTTCAACATATGAATTTGGGAGGGCATCATCTAGCTCATGTAACCACCCTGCTTGTTTTCATCCTAACCTCTTGCTCTTCCTGTGGCTTTTGATGCAAATGCCAACACTGCAGGTATCTCCTGTCACAGGGTAGAAAAATATTTGACTAAAGATAGTAGGGAAAGAAATTAAACAAGAGCTGCTGGTGGAATTAAAGCTAGTGAGCTGGATGACTAATGAAAATGTAACAATTGAAGGTTAAATAAATTTTAAGAGAATTAAATAGCAAGTTACTGTTGATTATATCAAGCTCACTATTCTTCCAGAATACCTGGAAGTGAGTTCAAACAAAAAAGCTGCACATTTTAAATTCAGCTACTTCTACGTTAGCTAGATCATGAAGTAAATGGTCTCTCTTTGTGTTTTAAACCAAATTTAAACATCTTTGTCACCAGATAATCTCACTGCCTTCTCATAAATAATTATCAGAAGGTTTGTTTGTTTTTACTTCTTTTCAGAGAAAAAAGTAGAGGACAAAGAAACAAAGAAAGTCTTTGGATTTGGTTAATTTTGAGGTATGTCTATTTTAGCAACGTTTTTTTTTTTTGATAAGTCTCAAGATAAAAAAAATAAATGAAGTAAGAAAAGAAGAAAGAATGAAAGAAGAAAGAGAAAACATAATATGGAATTCTATGGCTCAAGCACATAGCAAATCAATACATCCAAGAATTAGCCAGTGTACTCATGGATAAATCCCAGAATTGGTAAGAATTGGATGATAATAAATGAAGCATTAGCAACTATGGGGAATGGGTTTAATAAATCATAGAGTGTTGACCAAATATTTAAAGAATAATTTGTGGAGGATCTGAAAATTTAGTGTAAGTGTAATGCTAAAATGGAAAATAAAACATGGAACTGATTTCTAGAACGATTTCTGAGTATAAAAACAAAAGAAAGAATTCTTTTTTTATGTTAAATATATTTTATTCTTTATTCACATGTTACATTTTCATAAAAACTGAACCTGTAAATTTGGTGATCAGTGTTTTAAAAAGGCATTGTCACACATAAAATCAAACTACAAACCCTTACCTGTATCAGTTAACCAAATTATTTTACTGGTTGTTAGAACAAAGATCTATTTATGCACTTTCATTAAAAAAATTAATGTATACAAACCACGTTTAAATTCTTTATTTAATCAGAAAATATGCATAACTGTGATATATAGATTTATGTGTAAATAAGTCAATAAAAATGCATATGAATGAATAAATAAAAACTTTATTAAATTATGTTTTACATAGACGATCCATTCTTTTTTTTATTAAATAGTTGTTTTTTATTTTTTTTTCTTCAAGTTACATCTCAGTCACAAACCCCTCCCTATTCCCCCTTCCTATCCCGCCTTCCACCCTCTTCCCCCCAGAAGTTTCCCCTTTCAGTCCAACAGATGGTTCCTTCTCTTATAACAGTAAGAATTATAAAAAACAACAGATATAAATATGCCACATTTATGAGAGTTAAATGGCCCAGTATACCTTCCCAAAGTCCAGTTTATACATATTTGGCCCCTGACTTTAACATTCTACTATCTAACCATCTCCATGAGTTTAAAGGTCTATATGTGACTCAACATTAATACTAACTTGCAACACACTTTTAAGAGTATCTTCTTAGATCTATAACACCCTCTTGATTCCTAAACAACTCAAAATTTAACTATGAGACTCTAGCTGTCTATTCTTCAATCATCTCAGAGACCTGAGAGGGATAAATATATCTGCTTATATAGGAAGTGCAGGGCCTGCAGCTTCCAAAACAAAGAAAGGTCATACCAATGACTACCTGGACAGTTCCCATTTTCTCTCCATACATTCCTGAATCAGTCTTCAGCCTTTGGGTCCTGTTTCTCTGACAGACATTTGTTGTAGAGCAGGGATTATGAAGGACTTCCCTACTCTGTCTTGGCAGAGTTAGGCTGTCGACTTCCCTGCTACCAAGTTTTGTCCTTTTTTGGACAGCAGTCTGTCTTCAGTTGGTGCAAGGGGTTTTTTCATGCCAAGAGAAAGGCTTGCCACTAATTCAACCATCTTACAGTGGAGGTTCTTCGATGCTTATCTTCTACTTGGAGTAGAAGAGGGGGTACTGTCAGGCGCTGATATGTCTCGATATAAAAAAAAATCTTGATTTAAGATAACATCTTTGAATGCCATATTCTGCAGATCTCTTGGGGTTTTTGAAGATGCCCTATCCATCTCGTGTATTTAGATAAGCAAATGTTGTTTGTCTCTTAGCAACTTGATTACTGGGTAGTTTAGAGAATATCTGTGATAGACTGTCATAGTAGCTAACAAAGTGACATGTTTGCATGACTAGGAGTTTGTTTTAACTATCCTAGACCGTTTTAGACGGTTGGTATCAAGAGGTCAGAGCTTCATATTTTATTTTTAAGTATCTCTAGGTATGATACCATTAGGAAGCATTACCTGTAAATTTGTATAAATATACAAAGATCTATTCAATTGTGGTTAAATATACTCTTAATCATGTATCAATATACCAAGATCAATGTCTATGTAGCCCAATATAATCTTAATATTACGTCCATATGCAAGGGTCAATACCATAGTGGCCAACTATAATCTTAATTTTGTATCAATATACAAAGATCAATACCGATGTAATCCAATAAAATCTTATTTTTGCACAATAAACAATGGTCAATACCACTTTAGCCAAATAAACTACTAATTTTGTATCAATATACAAAGGTATAAGGGCATATTCAATAATCTGCCCCTTCTTCTTGGACCTTCCTGTGCTATGTCTATATCTCATTTTTCTCAAGCCCATGCACTCCTACATAGGAGAGGAAGAAGGATACAGAAAAGGAAAAGTAGGAAGTCCCTGGGGCTAACCTCCAAAACCCATTAAGACAGGACCATTTATCAGCTTGTAGTCTCTTCCCCTACATATCAGAGTTTTCAGTTATCCTTCAAATAACCAAAAAGAAGGGCAGAGAAACACCTTCCCCACCCTCTGGGCATGGGACGTCGCTCTCTTAAAGTGACTTCCTGTTGATTTGGGTCGTAGTAGACCTGTTTGGGGCCCGAACCCAAATGGGAAAAATGGTTAAAAATGTTAGTACACTCCTTTTATGTTCAGTCCTTCTGTTCTCAGCTGTTTAGATGATCTAAGGGGTTTGTAGGCAGAAGCTGATCTTGCAGGCTTCACTGAGGTTCCTGCCGGGGCATTGTGTAGAGCTGAGCAGTCCCAGTGACATTGGATTGCTGTGGTGGTTGCAGGCCCCCGATTGAGACAGCTATTGAGGAAGTCTGCCAGGCAGAATCAACTGGGTCACTCGTCCTCCTTGGTGCCTGCTTCTGCTCTCTTCTGAGGTTTCCGCTGTCCAGCCGTCCCTGGGCTCCCCTAATGAACACTTTGATTCTCCTGAAACGATAAGAACAGAGCCCTGCCCCAATCCCAACCCTAGGACAATTGCCCTCTTTTTTGGGGGAAGGGGCTAGGTAGTACCTCTCCTGAAGCAAATTTGGCCTTCTGACAACATACAAAGCATTATCTTTCAATCCGGGTAAAGAAGAAATCATTCTGTCACCTTGGAGCTAAACCAGCTCTAGTGTATATATTTTGAGATCCCAAAGGACAATCTGCCTGCATCGAGAAGGCCTTTTGTAAGTAGCCCCCAAACCTAGGTCCCTCCAAATCCCATGTGTGTGTCTCTGAACTCTAATTATTGGGATCAGGGACCTGTGTTTCCCATCTGAAGGGATCAAAGATGTGTTCCACCACTCCTGGATCGAAGTCTTTCTCTATTTAGAGTTTGCCCTGCATCAGGCTGACCCTGAGCTCCGGGATCTGCCTGTTTCTGTCTCCAGTGTGCTGGGAGCTGGGACCAAGGGTGTACTCTTCTTGAATGGTGGGACCAAGAGTATGCACCCTCACCACCCCGCTCCATATGACTCCAGAATACATAAGACCACCAACTCTA
Source organism: Lophiomys imhausi (assembly GCA_907164525.1). Classification (NCBI taxonomy): domain Eukaryota; kingdom Metazoa; phylum Chordata; class Mammalia; order Rodentia; family Muridae; genus Lophiomys; species Lophiomys imhausi. Next base: position 110,395 of record CAJQZJ010032380.1, on the reverse strand, counting down.
AGGTGCTCCCCGCCACACCCCCCCCTCCCCCGTCTCCACTGAAGTCAAAGGCATGGGCCAATACCACAATTCTCTTGTATTTTACCTTACCTCCACGTCTTCTCTACACCTGGAGGTCTGCAAAACCAGGCCGAATGGCTGTATCCTTTATTCCATTCACAGTGTTTCAGCCCTGCCCCCTGCCTTTTTTTTTTTAGTTAATAAATTTATTTGTTGCTTCAGGTTACATCCTTATCATATTGTCCTCTTTTCCTGCTTCCCAGCCCCGCCCTCCCATGCTCTACCCCCTGACCCTTCCGTCTTGTTCCTCTGGGGTGGAGTGTCCCTGCCTAATGACTCTCACCACAGATCAGGAGTCATATGAGGGCCAAGAGCCTCTTCATTCACCCGGGGCCTACGAGGCAGTACTGCCAGTGAATGGTGTCTCATTGCTACTGGGGGAATACTAAAAAAAAAGACCAACAAACACACAAACCCACAAAAACATAGAATATCAAAAAAAAAAGAGAGGAAAAAGAAAAGGGAAAAGGAAAAAGAAAAAAGAAAGAAAGAAGGAAAAAGAAAAAGATAAAAAAAAATTATGTCCTTGTTCCTTTTGATGTGTTGGTTGTAATACAGATATCCTGTACGAAATAGTTAAAATCCTACTACAAGTGAATAGATGCCATGTGCATCCTTCTGAGACTGGGTTAGCTCACTCAGGATGAGCTCCTCTAGATCCATCTATTTGGTTGCAAAATGCATGATTTCATTGTTTCTGATAGCTGAGTAATATTCCATTGTATAGATGTACCACAATTTTTTAATCCATTCTTCAGTTGAGGGACATCTGGGTTGTTTCCAATTTCTAGCTATTACAAATAAGGCTGCTATGAACATAGATGAGGAGACTTCCCTATGTCTCCGTGAGAGGTCCTTTGGGTGTATACCCAGAAGTGGTATGGCTGGGTCCTGAGGCAAGGTTATTCCTAGATTTCTAAGATATCGCCAGACAGACCTCCATAGTGGTTGCACAAGCCTGCACTCCCACCAGCAATGGAGTAGGGTTCCCCTTTCTCCACACCCTCGCCAGCATGCGCTATCATTTGAGCTCTTTATCTTAGCCATTCTAACAGGTGTTAGGTGGAATCTCAGGGTCATCTTGAGTTGCATTTCTCTGATGATTAAGGATGTTGAACATTTCTTCAGGTTTCTCTCAGCCCTTAGGGATTCCTCCTTTGTTAATTCTCTATTTAGCTCCATCTCCCATTTTTTGATTGGATTATTTGGTTTCTTGGCATTTAGTTTCTTGAGTTCTTTGTAGATTTTAGATAATAGCCCTCTATCAGATGTGGGGTTGGTGAGGATTTTATCCCAGTCTGTTGGCTGCTGTTTTGTTCGAATGATAGTGTCCTTTGCTTTACAGAAGCTTTTCAGTTTCATGAGGTCCCATTTATTGATTGTTGATCTCAGGTCCTGAGCTGTTGGTGTTCTGTTCAGGAAGTTGTCACCTGTGCCAATGAGTTCGAGGGTTTCTCCTACTTTTTCTTCTAGTATCTTTAGTGTGGCTGGCCTTATGTTAAGATCTTTGATCCACTTGGAATTAAGTTTTGTACAAGGTGATAGGTATGGGTCTAATTTCATTCTTTTGCAAGTGGACATCCAGTTGGACCAGCACCATTTGTTGAAGATGCTGTCCTTCTTCCATTGTGCGTTTTTGGCTTCTTTGTCAAAGATTAGTTGGCCATAGGTGTGTGGATCCATGTTTGGGTCTTCAATTCGATTCCATTGATCCACTGGTCTGTTTCTATACCAGTACCATGCTGTTTTTATTACTGTTGCTCTGCAGTACAGCTTGAAATCTGGGATGGTGATACCTCCAGATGTTTTTTCATTGTACAGGATTGATTTAGCTATTCTTGGCTTTTTGTTGTTCCATATGAAGTTGAGAATAGCTTTTTCCAGGTATATAAAGAATTTTGTTGGTATTTTGATAGGAATTTCATTAAATCTATATATTGCTTTTGGTAGGAGAGCCATTTTTGTTATGTTGATCTTACCTATCCATGAGCACGGGAGATCTTTCCATCTTCTAAAGGCCTCTTCCATTTCTTTCTTCAGGGGCTTGAAGTTCTTGTTATATAGGTCCTTTACATGCTTGGTTAGAGTTATCCCCAGGTATTTTATGATGTTTGTGGCTATTGTGAAGGGGGTTGTTTCCCTTATTTCTTTCTCGGTATATTTGTTTGTTGTATAAAGAAGGGCTTCTGATTTTGTTGAGTTAATTTTGTATCCAGCCACCTTGCTGAAGTTGTTTATCAGCTGTAAGAGTTCTTTGGTGGAGTTTTTGGGGTCGCTTATGTATACTAACATATCATCTGCGAATAGGGATAATTTGACTTCTTCATTTCCAATTTTTATCCCTTTGATCTCCTTTAGTTGTCTTATTGCTCTAGCAATGACTTCAAGTACTATATTGAAGAGATATGGTGAAAGTGGACATCCTTGTCTTGTCCCTGAGTTTAGAGGAAATGCTTCAAGCTTCTCTCCATTTAATTTGATGTTGGCTACTGGCTTGCTGTATATTGCCTTTATTATTTCTAGGTATGGTCCTTGTATGCCCGTTCTCTCCAGATCTTTTAGCATGAAGGGGTGTTGGATTTTGTCAAATGCTTTTTCTGCATCTAGCGAGGTTATCATGTGGTTTTTTTCTTTCACCTTGTTTATGTGGTGAATTACATTGATAGACTTTTGTAAATTGAACCATCCCTGCATTCCAGGGATGAAGCCTACTTGATCATGGTGTATGATACTTTTGATGTGTTCTTGAATTCGGTTTGCTACTATTTTATTAAGTATTTTTGCATCTATGTTCATGAGGGAGATTGGTCTGAAGTTTTCTTTCTTTGTTGGGTCTTTGTGTGGTTTAGGAATCAGAATGACAGTGGCCTTATAGAATGAGTTTGGCAGTGATCTTTCTGTTTCTATGTGGTGGAAGAGTTTGAAAAGTAATGGTGTTAGTTCCTTTTTGAAGGTCCCGTAGAATTACATGCTAAAGCCATCTGGCCCTGGGCTTTTTTTGGTTGGGAGATTATTAATGACTGTTTCTATTTCCTTAGGTGTTATTGGGCTGTTTAAGCTGTTAATCTGATTTTGATTTAGTTTTGTTAGGTGAAATTTATCGAGGAAAATTTCCATTTCGCTTAGGTTTTCAAATTTAGTGGAATACAGATTTTTGAAGTAATGCCTGAATATTTTCTCGATATCCTCAATGTCTGTTGTTATTTCTCCCTTTTCATTTCTGATTTTGTTGATTTGTGTTCTTTCTCTTTGCCTTTTAGTTAATTTGGCTAGGGGTCTGTCTATTTTGTTGATTTTCTCAAAAAACCAACTCTTGGTTTCATTGATTCTTTGTATAGTTCTTTTTGATTCTAAGTCGTTGATTTCAGCTCTAAGTTTGATGATTTCCTGCCTTCTGCTCTTCTTGGGAGTGTTGGTTTCTTTTTTTTCCAATTCACCCAGCTTAGCTGTTAGTTCACTAATATTAGCTGTCACAATTTTCTTTTTGAAAGCACTTAGTGCTATGAAATTTCCTTGTAGCACATCTTTCAATGTATCCCATAGGTTTGGGTATGTTGTGTCTTCATTGTCGTTGGATTTTAAGAAGTCTTTGATTTCCTTCTTTATTTCTTCCCTGACCCAGTGGTCATCCAGTAAGGAGCTGTTCAATTTCCATGTGTGTGTAGGCTTTCTGTTGATTCTTTTGCTGTTGAAGACCAGCTTTATTCCGTGATGGAAGGTGTTATTTCAATTTTCTTGTATCTATTGAGACTATCCTTGTGACCAATTATGTGGTCGATTTTGGAGAAGGTTCCGTGGGGTGCTGAGAAAAAGGTGTATTCCTTTGTGTTTGGGTGAAACGTTCTGTAGATATCTGTTAGGTCCATTTGTTTCATGATCTCTGTTAGACTCAATATTTCTCTGTTTGTCTTCTGTCTTGATGATCTGTCCATTGTTGTGAGTGGGGTGTTTAAGTCTCCCACTATTAATGTGTTGTGATCGACGTGCGCTTTAAGTTTTAGAAGTGTTTCTTTTACGAAAGTAGGTGCCTTTGTATTTGGGGCATAGATGTTCAGTATTGAGATTTCCTCTTGATGAATATTCCCTTTAATGAGTATATAGTGCCCTTCTTTGTCTTTCTTCATTAACTTCAGTTGGAAGTCTGTTTTGTTTGATATTAGGATGGCTACTCCAGCTTGCTTCCTGGGTCCATTTGCTTGGAAAACATTTTCCCAGCCCTTTACTCTGAGGCAGTGTCTGTCTTTCGTAGTTAGATGTGTCTCTTGTATACAGCATAAGGAAGGGTCTTGCTTGCGGATCCACTCTGTTAACCTATGTCTTTTTATTGGGGAGTTGAGTCCATTGATATTGATGGATAGTAGTGACCTGGGGTTGTTATTTCCCATTAGTTTGGTATAGGTGGTGGTCCTGTGCCTCTTTTGGTTTAGTTGCTGAGGGGTTTTCTATTCCCTTTGTTTTCTTGGGTGGAGTTTTCTTCTCTGGGTTGGGATTTTCCTTCTAGGATTTTCTGTAGGGCTGGGTTTGTGGGTATATATTGTTTAAATTTGATTTTGTCATGGAATATCTTGTTTTCTCCATCTATGTTGATAGAGAGTTTGCTGGGTAAAGTAGTCTGGCTGGGCACCTATGATCTCTCAGGACTTGTAGTATATCTGACCGGGCCCTTCTATCTTTTAACGTTTCTGAGGAGAAGTCAGGTGTAATTCTGATGGGTCTGCCATTGTATGTGACTTGACCTTTTTCTCTTACAGCTTTTAGTATTCTTTCTTTGTTCTGTACATTTGGAGTTTCAATTATTATGTGGCGAGAAGAGTTTCTTTTCTGGTCTAATCTGTTTGGTGTTCTGTAAGCCTCTTGGATTTTTATTGGCATCTCTTTTTTCAGGTTTGGGAAGTTTTCCTCTATGATTTTGTTGAAGATATTTCCTGGACCTTGGAGTCGGGAGTCCTCTCTTTCCTCTATACCTATAATTCTTAGGTTCCATCTTTTCATTGAGTCCTTGATTTCTTGGATGTTGTGGGTGAGAGATTTTTTAGCCTTCTCATTTTCTTTGGATGTTGTACTGATTTCTTCCACTGAATCTTCCATGCCTGAGATCCTGTCTTCCATCTCTTGCATCCTATTGTTGATACTCAAATCCGTAGTTCCTGTTCTCTTCCCTTGGTTCTCCACTTCCTCTTTTAACTCTGACTGTGTTTTCTTTATTGTTTCTATTTCTATTTTCATGTCTTGTATGGTTTTGTTCGTTTTGTACATTTCCTTCTCCAGCTTGCTTGTTTTTGTATGAAAATCTTTCATGGCTTTTTCCTTTTCCTGTTCAATCTCTGTCACCTTGGCTTGGAGCTCTTTAATGGTGTTCTTCCTTGTTTTGACTTGTAGAATTGTGGCTTCTTTGAATTCCTTCATAGATTTAAGTTCTTGCAGGGACTCTATCACTTTCCATAATGCAGAATTGTCTACGTTTTCATGTGTTTCTGTTGGTGTGTGGTCATCCGAATTGGATGAGCTAGGATGATTCTGCTTTGTTGGTGTCATATTTCCTTGATTTCTATTTTTTTTTTTTTTGACCTTTGCCATTGGATGCATTTAGCTGTCTGTTTTCTGTGCTTGGAACCACAGTGGATGATTTGGTGCAGGGGACGAGTTACTTGGCTATCTGTCATTGCTTACAGGGGGGATTTCAGGGTCACTGTGGTTTTAATCGCCTGAGGCACTGTGATCTGGTGCAGCCTATTCCCAGGTTGTGAGTAATGGACCAGGATTGTTTTACTGCTCCCAATTCAGACTTCCCTATGTTGCACTCTGAGTTTTCAGCCTGTAATGGATTTGATGGTATGGGCCTGTTTGCCCAGGCACAGATTCTGTGGGCTTTGTTTGTCGTCACAGAGGCTGACAGGGTCTGGCTTCACACCTAATATGTCTGGATTTTCCAGAATACAGCTATGGTCCTGATTTCTGGTTTCTCTCTAGGCTTCTTGCCACAGGGCTGGCCTCTGTGCCTGATTCCCTTCCTGTCTGCGCCGCCACGGGTCCCCCTCCCTGGCTGCTAGGCCGTGTGGCTGCCTTAGTGGTCCTCTCGCCCCAGCAGCTCAGCCATGGGTGCACCGATCCCTGGCCCCGCCCATGCCTGTCTCTCTCCACAGATGACCTGCCGTGGGTTTGCGGGGTTTTGGCCCTGCCAGCCGGGCTCCCTCCCCAGCTGTGATGCCGTAAGTGCACGGGATTCGGCCCCTCCTGCCTGCCTTTGTGTTCCCATCTTCCCGCGCTCTCTTGGAACCTCCCGCCCTCCGCTTCACAAGCGGCTGCGGACCACCTGCTGAGCTCCCTGTTTGTTCCTTGCTAAGCCTTCCACTGTTTTTTAAGTGGGTATAAGTTCTACCTGAGGTGTGGGGAGCCCAATAGGCCAGCGGTCTATGGCCAAGTGGACCCTGATTCTGCCTGCTGTAAGTTGGGATCGATCTTACCAGGCGCCTCTCCAAATGGGAGTTCCCGAATCCCGGGTTTAGTGGCTTCCGTGTCTGTGGGAGATGGGGAGAGAGCCTTGCCCTGAGACTTTTAACAGTCCCTTGGCAGCTGTGAGTGCTCCCGGGGGGTCTAGCCCCTCCAGTTTTTGCACAGTGCCCAATAACTCTGTGATTTTTATGGCTCTTTTTTTTCCCCATGTTCAAAATGTGTCAGTGTAGGTCGCTGCCATCTTGGCCCGCCCGAAAGAATTCTTAAGATATTTATAAATGTCACTTTGTGAAAGTAAAATTATTTTAGCTCAAACACCAGATAACTCCGGAAATGAGACTTAACTTAGTGCTAAAACTGTAGTGGTGGATACAAGAAGCAGTTAGCTGCACAAGATGGTGGCACATGTTTGTAAATTAGTAATTAATGCATTAGAATGCCCAAGGCAGGAAGATTTCAAGATCAAGTCCAGCTTCAGCTACAAAAGCACCACTCCCTCAAGACTCCCAGAAAGAGCCACTTCAACTAGAAGAACAATCATTCTAAAAGCAGGCAAATTAGAAAGTAAACATATTAAGTATTAAAAATAAAACAAAACAGAAACTTGTCTTATCACTTGCTTACATCTGGTTGAGGAATTTTGGTAGGGCACATTCCACTACCCTTTGCCCACTATGTAGAACAGAGCACAACCAAAAGGAGAATCTAGAAGTATTTACATTATGGGCTTCATACTACCAACATCAGCAACAACAAAATACACTCAGCCTGCTACCCTCCAAGGAAGCTTACAGTAGAGACTGTTATGTGCAGAAAGGTTACCATCATTATTGTCTCCTAGCAACTTAATGGCCAGCTAAGGAGAACTAAGTATCTAGAGAAAAATGCAAATATTAAATACTGGGTGGGAGGAGAGTCTAGCAAAGATGACTCAGTGGATACAAGAGCGTACAAACTCAAAGATTCTAAACACAAAAATTAGAACAACTTCAGAGGTAAAAAGAAATATGGTCTATAAGAAGTATGATTATACTTAAAGAAAGAGAACTCTTCTAATAAAAAGAAACAAGGCTGGTGTGATAGTTCTGCACTTAAAAGTGTTTTCAGCTCTTGCAGAGGACCGGAGTTTGGTTCCCAGCATCCATGTGGAGCTGCTCATTTTAGCCTATAACTTCAGTGCCAGAGGACTTGCGGCCCTCTTCTGGACTCCACATGCATCTGCGCTCTCATGCACATACCCAACCACACACACATACACATAATTAAAAAACAATAAGAGAGACATTAAACAAAGAGTAGAAAGAAATATGATAGTAAAAATTTGACACAACAGAAGAAAGACAATGATTAAAATTTATTTCCAAAATGTGAAAAGAAAAACGTAAACATCTTTTGTTATCTCTTAAATAGGTATTAAGGAAAAGAAAGGCCCAATGGAAAAAAAAGGAGGTCAGAAAAATAAACAAAAAATATGTCAATAGAGGAAGCTCTAAGCCTTCATATGGCTGCTGAACTGAAGGGGGCTGATGGCTGATATATAGGGCATCCCACACTGGAGGAATAAGATAGGTGGGAGAAGGGGGAGAGGGTGGGAGGGTGAAAGGGCCCAGGAGGGGTGAAGGGAGGTTACTGTGATGGACATGTAAATTGAAGTAATAAATAAACAGTTAAAAAATTATTTCCCTGGAGGATAAATCCAGTGAGGACACAGTAAGTAGATAAATACAGAAACATTAAGGCATGACTTAATTAAATTCCAAGAGCAATGTGGACTACAAGGAACCCATAAAGCTTTCCTTGTGGAAAGAGATCAGATACAGAGAACTAAGGCGTTGAAAGAAAGACAGAATCTCAGCAGTAACAGGTGTGGATAAAGGAAAATCCAGTGACTCCTTCATAATTCTGAAAAACAATCTAACGAACACTTATGAGCTAATGGAGTACAATTTGAGGAGTTTCCTTCATTTCATCAATCAATTCAAGGTTTCAGCATCTTCTTTAAAAATACTCTTTCTTGATTATTGAGATTTTTATATCTGTCTACAATAAAACATGGTAATTTCCACTTTCCACTTCCATCCTCCAACTGCCTGTTTACCCCTACATACCACACCCAAGTCATTTTTGGATGGTACGGCCAGAGATGAGTTTCCCATGCTCTAGTGGATTCCCTCACGCCACATACTTTTGGGTATCATGGACTTAACTTAGTAGGTCATAAAAAATCTAATTGAAGCTGATTAGAGGTTCTAGGAACTTTTTGGCATATTAGAATAATTTATTTTTAAGATTTTTCATATATATGGAGGAACTTTGTACAGTATCTGGTAAATTAGCCCCATTAGAGAGTTCAATAAGCAAAAAACAAGTAACTAAGTCCAGAAGAAACAAAACTGGTTAGGAAAGGTTAAAAATAATCATAGAATTGGGTGGGGTGACTGATGTCTTTAATTCTACCCCTCGGGAGCCAGAGGCTGGTGGATCTCTTTGAGTTCAAGTCCAGCCTGGTCTACAAAGCAGGCCCAAGACAGCCAGGGCTACACAGAGAAATCCTGTCTCAAAAAAAAAAAAAAACCCTAGGAAAAAGATCATAGATTCTATCTACATATGGGGTACCTATGCACACTGTCCCATGCTTGTGTGTCACATATGGCTATGCACACTGCTGCATACCTCTGTGTGTGTGTGTCACATATGACTGTGCACACTGTCACATGCTTGTGTGTCACATATGGCTATGCACACTGTCACATACCTCTGTGTCACATATGGCTGTGCACACTGT
>CAJQZJ010032380.1:89748-101087 GCA_907164525.1 Lophiomys imhausi | reverse complement strand
TGCACACTGTCACATACCTCTGTGTCACATATGGCTGTGCACACTGTCACATACCTGTGTGTGTGTGTCACATATGGCTGTGCACACTGTCACAGTCAAATGCCTGTGTGTCACATGACTGTGCACACTGTCACATATCTGTGTGTCACATATGGCTGTGCACACTGTCACATACCTGTGTGTGTGTCATATATGGCTGTGCACACTGTCACAGTCAAATGCCTGTGTGTCACATATGACTGTGCACACTGTCACATACCTGTGTCTCACATATGGCTATTCACAGTGTCACATATCTGTGTGTCACATATGGCTGTGCACACTGTCACATACCTGTGTGTCACATATGGCTATGCACACTGTCACATGCCTGTGTGTGTGTCACATATGGCTGTGCACACTGTTACAGTCACATACCTGTGTGTCACAATATAGACCCTAATTATTGACCTGTGCAACACTACTGTTGGATTGCTATGGACCCAGAAATAACATGGGCAGACGGGATGTGTGTGACAATTACAAAATATTTACCTTCATTGTAGATACTCCAAAGGTGAAAACTGATATTAAGAAACAAGACGTATTGACAGAAGCATATAACATTGCTTACAAATATGAAAATAAATTCCAGAACAAATACTCCCTATAAAGGAGACATTTGTATTGGAAGATGGGGATTACTAAACAGTCCGAAAGGGAGGCAGAGAAGAAGAGAGCTAATGAGAGGCAAGACAGATATAGACTCATTAAACTTTATTAAACAATTAAAATATAATATATATGAAAGACAATTAAAACTAAACAGAAACTCTAGAAATTATAAACAATAGAAATAGAAAACCACTTAAAATAAGAATTACTCAAGGCTAATATAAACTATGCTTAAATGTCAAAACCACTAAAAATGTTTTAAAATGAAGCAAGATGAGGAGGGAGAATTTGTGGATTGAGGGGGCAACAAAAAATTTATTTTAAAAGTAATATGTGTAATAACAAAAAGGAGAGTAAAAACCAAACTGGAAATTGTTGATAAGGCAATAACTGCTCTGTGATGGTTCTATGTGATCTTTTATGAAAACTATAAAATGATCTTTCCTACAAGGCATTTACTGATATTTATAAAGAATTTCTCATGTTATTTAATTCATAACTCATTTTCTAGGACTCTTTCCAAAGGAAATAAAAATCAGAATTGTAAATAAAGTTTTGTGCATTGGAAACTGGTACTTATGTTAGTGTTTCTTGGTCTGGGTGCTGACTGCATTTTGCTTTGTGATTGTTTCTCAGACTGTAGAATAATGATTTGTATGATATTCTAGTTGTAAATTGCTGATATGAAATGAAAGAGAAAGAAGAGAATGGTTTGACAGTCAAGAAACACATATTTATTAAAAAAAAAAACAGTGAAGTGAAGTGTTCATAAGTGAAAAAGCAGAACCGTCTGAACTTTCCACAAAGTGAACTGTGGGAAAGGCTCAAAACCTTCATTTTGTGTTCTAAAAGTATATGACATTTATTGTGCCATAGCAGTTCAAATAATGACATTGAAAAAAATGATGTTTGTGTAGCCAAGTGTGGGTAGTAAATTTTGGAGTCGTGTTTTCCCTTGTGGAAGATGTGCCTCATTTGTTCCAGTGAGTGTCCTCTCTGTAGATGTTTGTTGCCTAACATTGCTCATTAACTGTCCTTAACACATACATAATGAGAGTGTAATGGAGTCCAGCAATTTCATTATATCATCAGAACAAACCCGTTTTAAAAATACTACCTTTTGCTACATTGGAGACAAGTAATACAAAGCACAGAAGTAAACAAATTTGAGCCACAGTGCTATAGAACTGAAACTTAAAAGGACACAAAAATGTCATAAGAAAGCCTTTAAAATTCACATAACTGCTATCACAAAATTTATGAAACTCTGATCCAGGGTACAGTAGTAAAAACTCCCCACCAATTATTGTATATGTGCAGTATGGCCAAATGTCTTAAGAGTCCTTATGTTTGTTTGTTTTTGCAAAAAATCACTCAAATATATATAAATAAAGAGTTTTCCAGAGAAATTTTCTTTTAAAATAAAGCAAAGAAAGATTCCTTAAGAGATATGGATATAATATAAAGTCACAGTAATTGATATGCTATGACCCTATAACTGGAAGACCGGCCTGGTGGACAGAATAGAATTCAAGGTCAGCCCTTTTTATGTCTATAAGGAGAACTTGGTACCAATGACATTAGCTTTGGAGGTAAGAAACTATTGGATAAAAGAGGCGGGGGCTCCATTTATAACACAGAAAAAATATGCATCATAGCTCCCACCATGAAAAGCACACATAGAAATCTAATGGTAGAAGAAAATCAAATGCTTATGTCTGAGAGTATACATAAACATGGGCAAACCATCTGGAATTTGGCAGTATCAGAGTTGTACATTTTATTCAACTAAAAGCATCAAAGAAAAAAGGAGATGGGTATCAGAATAAGAGTTTGCAATCTTAAAAACTGGAGACCATTCAAAAGCTAAAATAAATAACCTTGGTTGGTTTGGGTTTTCCTTTGATTTTTGTGTGTGGGCTTGTTTACTTTTGAGTTGAATCGCTCTATGTAGCCCACAGTAGCCTTGAACTCATGACCCTCTGGTTTTGGTCACTTATATACCACTGTCCTGAGTACACTACTTTTCTTCCTTCCTGTAGTTGTGAGGCAATCCAGATTTCTGTTCCTTGAGTAGAATGTGATCCTTGAAAGACTGACACTTGGCTACAGTCAGGAGCTGAAAGTGACCAGTGGAGTTCATAGAAACCAAATAAAACAAACAGTCCAACGCCATATTTGAAAAATCCAATGAAAGGCTCAATAAGCCACCATGACTCTTTCTGGAATATGTATAGATTTAATAAATACACAGAGATTATTATGCTAATAAGACACAATATCAAGAAGGGCTATGACTGTGGCTCTTGGGGGTAGCACCAAAGATGGGTTCAATTAATATAACACAATGGAGTTAGTTCCTGACTCATCTCCTTCACTAGGTCAGTTGCTAGTCTACCATATTATCATGAAGACTTTCATGATATATTTAGGATTTTTAAATTAATTGTGTGTGTGTGTGTGTGTGTGTGTGTGTGTGTGTGTGTGTGTGTGAGGGCATTAGATCCTCCATCCTCCAGAGCTAGAATTATAAGTAGTGGTGAGTTGCCTAATACAAATTTTAGGAACTGAACTCCAATAATCCGGAAGAGCAGCAAGTGAGTTTGTTGCCAGGTCATCTCTCTAGCCTTCAGAAAAGTTATATTTTAAATTAGGAAAAATAAGAATCTATCATTAAATAAGAAATAAGAATAAAATAATAAACGTTTAAAATATATTATTTTAAAGTTATGAATGGCATAAGTACATGTCACAGTGCTTTAAAATTCAGCTTTACGATCTCATGTTAGAAAAAAGTATTCAAATTTAGTAAGGTTTATATGTAGCTCATGGAACAAAAACTGAATGCAAAATACATCAGAAATATAGATGGAAGACAATACTGATCAATTGTTGAAAAGACAGTCAGTAGAGAAAAACATTGACAAAAGCCTTTGAAAAGGAAAGAAAAATCCTCACAATGAGGCCTCTCAAAAAAAAAAAAATCAAGTAAAGACAGAATTTACAAATCAGTGTCTCATCCAACAGAGGAGACTCTTCTTGCACTAGATGGTAATTGACTCAGAGACCCACAACTGAACAACGTGCAGAGCGTGAAGGACTGCAGCACTCTGGGATGTTGTCATCAAATCTCGCCCCTCAAGGCTTCAGGATGGATGTGAAAGAGAAGGTGGAAAGAAGGTAAGAGTCAGAGATGATGCATGACTCCAGGCAAACAGTGTCTTCCAGACACAGCAGAACTGATACACAGAGATGATGGCAGCAAGCATAAAAATCTGCACAGTTTCAAGTCAGATGGGGTCCAGCAATGAGAAGGGGACAAACGTATGGGGTTCCTTCTCTATCCAACAAGCTGTTTGCAATGAACACCTGCTGGCTGGCAATGGGACATCAGCTTTTTCCAGTAAGGTGTCACGGACAATATCAACCATACATACTCCAGGGCAGGCCCCATGACCAGGAGCATTTCAACAGCAAATGAATTCTTTCTCTCTCTCTCTGAGTGTGTGTGTATGTGTGTATGCTTTCATACATTTAGTCTTATTGTTTTTGTTTATTAGTTTTTGTGGGTTTTTTGTTTGTTTGATAGAGAAAGAGAGAATTTAAAATTGGCAGGAAGGAAGATGGAAAGGATCTGGGAGGAGTTGGGGCAGGGGAAAACGTGAACAATATATACGTAAGACCTAAACATAAAACCGGACACAGTAAATCTAACAGAAGAGAAAGCGGGGGAACGTCTTGAACTCATTACCACAGGTGACAACTTCCTGAACAGAATACTAATAGCTCAGGCTCTAAGACCAATAATCAATAAATGGGACCCTATGAAACCGAAAAGTTTCTATAAGGCAAAAGACAGTGTCATTAGAACAAAACAGCAGCCTACATATTGAGAAAAGATCTTCACCAACCCCACATCCTACAGAGGGCTAATATCCAAAATTTACAAAGAATTCAAGAAATTAAACACCAAGAAACCAAATAATCGAGCCATTGCGCGCCGCAGCCCGGCTCCTCGGGTTCTTTTTTTTTTTTTTTCATAGATGCACGGGCAATTGGATACAAAAAGGGAAGGCCTGCTGCTCCCTCCTTCCAACCCCCCTTCCTGCCCAGGGTGTGGAGCGCCGGCCAGGTGTGGGCTTAGGTGGCAGGTTACCGCCTTTTGCCCTGGCGGCCGCGAAGAGGGGGGTGGGCGCTTTCTTTTTCTCCTGGGAGAGGGTTTTTAGCACAGGTTTTCTCGTTCTCACTTCCAACCCCATCTCGCCACCCCCCCCCATCCCCCTCCTCCCCCTCCCCACCTATCGTCATGACGGCGTCTCCGGATTACTTGGTGGTGCTCTTTGGGATCACTGCTGGGGCCACCGGAGCCAAGCTGGGTTCGGATGAGAAGGAGCTGATCCTGCTGTTATGGAAAGTCGTGGATTTGGCCAACAAGAAGGTGGGACAGTTGCACGAAGTACTAGTTAGACCGGATCAGTTGGAACTGACGGAGGAATGTAAAAAAGAAACTAAAATAGACGCCGAAAGCCTGTCTTCTGCGCCGCAACTGGACCAAGCCCTCCGACAGTTTAACCTGTCAGTGAGCAATGAGCTCAACATTGGGGTAGGCACTTCCTTCTGCCTATGTACTGACGGGCAACTTCATGTCAGGCAGATCCTGCATCCTGAGGCTTCAAAGAAGAATGTATTACTACCTGAATGCTTCTATTCCTTTTTCGATCTTCGAAAAGAATTCAAGAAATGTTGCCCGGGCTCTCCTGATATCGACAAGCTGGACGTTGCAGCGATGACAGAGAGTCTAAACTTTGAGAAGAATGACTCCCTCTCTCGATATGGAGCCTCTCAAGTTGAAGACATGGGGAACATAATCTTAGCCATGATCTCAGAGCCCTACAATCACAGATTCTCAGATCCAGAGAGAGTAAACTACAAGTTCGAAAGTGGCACTTGCAGCAAGATGGAACTTATTGATGATAACATGGTGGTGAGGGCTCGAGGTTTGCCCTGGCAGTCTTCAGATCAAGATATTGCAAGATTCTTCAAAGGACTCAATATTGCCAAAGGTGGTGCAGCACTTTGTCTGAATGCTCAGGGTCGGAGGAATGGGGAAGCTCTCGTCAGATTTGTGAGTGAGGAGCACAGAGACCTAGCCCTACAGAGGCACAAACATCGTATGGGGACCCGGTACATAGAGGTTTACAAAGCAACTGGTGAAGATTTTCTTAAAATTGCTGGAGGGACATCTAATGAGGTAGCCCAGTTTCTCTCCAAGGAAAACCAAGTCATTGTCCGCATGCGGGGTCTCCCCTTCACAGCCACAGCCGAGGAAGTGGTGGCCTTCTTTGGACAGCATTGCCCCATCACTGGGGGCAAGGAAGGCATCCTCTTTGTCACTTACCCAGATGGAAGGCCAACAGGAGATGCTTTTGTGCTCTTCGCTTGTGAGGAATATGCTCAGAATGCCTTGAGGAAGCATAAGGACTTGTTGGGTAAAAGATACATCGAACTCTTCAGGAGCACAGCAGCTGAGGTTCAGCAGGTGCTGAATCGATTCTCTTCAGCCCCCCTGATTCCACTTCCAACCCCTCCCATTATCCCAGTACTACCTCAGCAATTCGTGCCCCCCCCCCAAATGTAAGAGACTGTATACGTCTTCGAGGTCTTCCCTATACTGCCACAGTAGAAGACATTCTGGACTTCTTGGGGGAGTTTTCCACAGATATCCGTACACATGGCGTTCACATGGTACTGAATCACCAGGGACGCCCATCAGGAGATGCCTTTATCCAGATGAAGTCTGCAGACAGAGCATTCATGGCTGCGCAGAAGTATCATAAAAAAACCATGAAGGACAGATACGTTGAAGTCTTTCAGTGTTCAGCTGAGGAGATGAACTTTGTGTTAATGGGGGGCACTTTAAATCGAAATGGCTTATCCCCACCTCCATGTAAGTTACCATGCCTGTCTCCTCCCTCCTACACATTCCCAGCTCCTGCGACAGTGATTCCTACTGAAGCCGCCATTTATCAACCTTCTCTGCTCTTGAATCCACGGGCTCTGCAACCCTCCACGGCATACTACCCAGTAGGCACTCAGCTCTTCATGAACTACACAGCTTACTATCCCAGCCCCCCAGGTTCGCCTAATAGTCTTGGCTACTTCCCTACAGCTGCTAATCTTAGCAGTGTCCCGCCCCAGCCTGGCACGGTGGTCAGAATGCAGGGCCTGGCCTACAATACTGGAGTTAAGGAAATTCTTAACTTCTTCCAAGGTTACCAGTATGCAACCGAGGATGGACTTGTTCACACAAATGACCAGGCCAGGACTCTACCCAAAGAACGGGTTTGTATTTAAGGGGCCCAGCAGTTAGATCGTCCTCAGAAAAGAAGTGTTTGAAGACGTATGGTGATCCTGAAACTATCAGACAAGAAAACTTGTAGCAATTTCAGGGGATGTTTGTCTACACTCAAGCTGCAGTATTCTCAGCATGATTGGGCAATAGGCCTGGACCTCATATTTTGGTGGAGTGAAGCCAAATCTTAATAGCACGCAGCACGCACATACATGGCTCCTTGCTGAGTGCAAATAGGAATTTAAAAATGTGAATTTGAAGTCAAAAGTCTCACTTCCGGTTAAAGTGCACCAGCTGTTTCCTAAGTTTAAGTCTTGGAGTAAAAAATATTCCATTAGCATCCACCACCCACCATTAATGGCTACACGAGCTTTGTTATGTATTCCCACTCTTATATCTTCTTTTTTGTAAAAAAAAAAAACCCCTCTTAAATAAAAAAAAAAAAAAAAAAAAAAGAAACCAAATAATCCAATCAAAAAATGCGGCACAGAGCTAAACCAAAACACAAAAGAAGAATCTCTAATGGCCAAGAGAGACTTGAAGAAATGCTCAGCATCCTTAGTCATCAGAGATATGCAACTCAAGATGACTCTGAGATTCCATCTCACACCTGTCAGAATGGCTAAGATCAAAACCTCAAAAGACAGCACATGCTGGCAAGGTTGTGGAGAAAAGGGAACACTCCCACATGGCTGGTGGAAGTGCAAACTTGTGCAACCACTATGGAAATCAGTCTGGCAATATCTTAGAAAACTTGGAATCGCTCTACCTCAAGACCCAATCATACCCACTCTTGGGTATATATCCAAAAGATTCTTTGCCAAACCACAAAGACATTGGCTCAACTCAACAATGTTCATAGAAAATTTATTTGTAATAGCTAGAAACTGGAAACAACCTAGGTGCCTTTCAACCGAAGAATGGCTAAGAAAACTGGTACATTTCCACAATGGAATACTACTCAGGTATCAGAAAAAAAAAAAAAAGGAAATCATGCAATTTGCAACCAAATGGATGGAAACAGAAAAGCTCATTCTGACTGAGCTTACTCAGACCCAGAAAAATACATATGGTATGTATTCACTTATAACTGGATTTTAGTCATATAGTACAGTATAACTATCCTGCAACCCACAGACCCAAAGAATCAGGAAACTAAGATAACTATCCTACGAGAGATTCCACCCAGCAGCAGATCAGAACAGATGCTGAGACACACAGTCAAACATTAGATGGAGCTCTGGGAGTCGTATCTAAACCACAAGGACGTCTCCTCATCTATGTTCATAGCATCCTTATTTGTAATAGCTAGAAACTGGAAACAACCCAGATGTCCCTCAACCGAGGAATGAATAAAAAAAAAACAAAAAAACAAAAAACAAAAAAAACTGTGGCACATCTACACAATGAAATACTACTCAGCCATAAGAAAAAAACAAAATGATACAATTTGCAGCCAAATGGATAGAACTAGAAAAGCTCATCATGAGTGAACTAACCCAGACTTAGAAGGATGCACATGGCATCTATTCACTTATAGTCAGATTTTATCCATATAGTACAGGATAACTATGCTACAACCAATGCACCAAAGGGAACAGGAACATAGACTTTGTTTCCTGTCAGTGAGACACTTTGCCCTAGTGGTGCTGCCTTGCAGGCCCCCAGTGTATGAGGAGGCTCTTGGCCCTCATATAACTGCTGAACCGGGGCGGGGGACTGATATGTAGGGACACTCCACTATGGAAAGTAGGATAGAAGGGAGAGAGAGTAGAGGGTGAGAAGGTGGGACTGAGAGGGGTGGAAAGATATGATGGAGATGTAACTTGAACTAATAAATAAACATTTTAAAAAAGAGAGAGAGGAGGAATAGAGATACCCCGAGGGGTTAAGATCAACACATGAAGATCAACATAATTGACCAACCTAGGCCCCTAGAGGCTTACAGAGACTGAAACACTAACCAACCTGCCCCCCCCCCAAAAAAAAAACCTTAGACTTGACTTACACACCCCTAAGCAACTTGATCCTCATACAGATCCCTTAGCAAGTGGGGGGTGGGGCATGGCAGTCTCAGTCATGGACTTTGTTACCTTTTAGTGGGACACTTTACCCAAGTGAAGCTGCCATGTCTGGCCCTAGAGAAAGAGGAAGCTCTTAGCCCTGACTTGACTGATGGCCTGAGGGGGACTGATATGTGGGGATCCCCCACACTGGAGGAATAGGATAGGTGGGAGAGGAGGTAGAGGGTGGGATTGGGAGGCGAGGAGGGAGGGGGCTATGATTTAGATGTAACTTGATTTAATAAAGGAAACTTCATATACATAGAAAAAGAATATTTAGGTAAAATACATCTTACAAACTCATTTCACAATCTAACTCAAAAAAAAAGAAATGAGATGATATGAGACCAAGTTACAGAACTGGCCACTGGCTTAGATGTAGAGCTTGGAGTGATTAGCTAGTTAGCTATGCAATCATTATGGGTGCTTGTGGATCCAAGCTCTACCACTTTTTAGCCTGCTTGGGCAAATTATTTCACCTTCCTAAATCTCAGATTTCTCCTTTGAAAAATGAGATTAATAATGACTTATTCTTCAAGATAGTTCAACTATTAATTTAGACAGTTTATGAAAAGATCTTACTATAGTTAGGCAATTAATGTCAAACATTATTCATAACAATCATTGCCATCAATCTTTCTAGGACAGAGTGACATTTTAAGGCCTCCTCTTCACTTCTTTTTGGCAATTTCTTGCGTGTTTGAAAGCTTTTACTTTTTTTAATAATTTATTTTATTTAATAATTTATTTCTTCAAGTTACATCTCAATCACAATCCCCTCCCTATTCCCCCCTCCAGTCTCACCCTTCCACCCTCCTCCCCCTCAACCCCCATCCTCTTCCCTTCTTTTTTTTTTTTTTTTTTAGTTTAAGGTATTTCTTTTTTCCCCCCAATAGCTCTCCCTTTCAGTCCAAAAAATGGTTCTTTTTCTTATAACTATAAATACAATGCAAAACAACAGAAATAAATAGGCCACAATTATAAGAGTTATATGGCTTAGCATACATTCCCAATGTCCAGTCCATATGTATTTGGCACCTGACTTTTTGTATTTCAATTGTATCATTTGGAAAAAATATCGATGCTTTCTGTACTTCTCTCATGAACAGCATATCTCCAAAATGGAAAAGAGACTGGATAGATGAATAGAGGCTCCTGGAACTCATCTCCTCGATAAAAAAGTCAAGTTGGGGCGGGGGGAAGGGGCAACATCTCCCTGAGTAAGTGACTTTTGGAGATTGATAGACCTCAGCAATAAGAGTCTGAAACCTTGACTCTTGGCAACCTGAGACCTGGCAACCTGGGCTTGAAGCATAAAGATAAGAACACAGTCTGTCAGATACTTTATCTCTGCTCTCTCTGCTGATGAAGACTCCCTTCGTCAGGGGAAAGAGTGAGTGAGCAGCTCAAAAATCCCCATCTCTGTGGACTGTGATGGATTTCCCAAGACCCCATCTTGGTTACTGGGAAATTTCAAATTTGCCATAGGCTTGTAACCCATCTGGGGAAGCAACGTAGCGTTGATGTAATAACTTTGCTGTGGATAAAAACAAACAAACAAACAACAACAATAAAAAAAAAACATACACTGTCTTTCTGTCATTTTCTGAAACCTAAGTTTCTGGGATGAGGCAACATATTGAGAAGAACATTTTGTCCAAATTCATGTTGTCTTGAGAATTAGAAATCTGCATGTCTCCATCTCTGTGAACCCAGAGACAGTCTGCCACACTATGCAGGGGACTATAGCTTCACAGTCCAACTTGACTCAATAGAGATATTGTTATTCAAGTGTACAAGCCTGTGCCATGCTGCATAGTACAAGGCACAGAAGTTTCAGGGTACAGGAGACTGAAGGGTGCTACACTCAACAATGAGAAGATGAGGATAGTTATCCTGTGGGATCTGGGTGTGGCCAGGTGCATGAGAGATTCTAACACTGCTAAGACTGGCCGTAGGTGCAGTAGAGCAGGCACCTCTAGCATGTGTCATGCTCTCTTGCTGTCTCAGGGAGATACAGGGAGCCCCTTACCACCTCTTGTACATGGAGCAGCACTATAGTTCCCTATCGATGTCTCCCCTTACTCTTTGGTGAGAGTATACCATTTCTAGAACTGAAAATGGGTATCAGGGACATTGCTGACCTCCATACACTCTCTGAGGGACAAGTGAATGCATGGGAGTCCTCTGGTTAGCATACATTAACTCTTTGCCTTTTCTTTTACACACACACACACACACACACACACACACACACACACACACACACA
>CAJQZJ010032380.1:76385-89738 GCA_907164525.1 Lophiomys imhausi | reverse complement strand
ACACACACACACACACACACACACACACACACACACACACACACACATTGTCTTCAGTAATAGTGTCTTACTATTTCCATGGCAACAACGAGCAGTCACAACTGCCTATGTTTTTTTGGGAACCTCTGGGGGCTTCCTGATCAATATATCGCATCTAAATGCACAACTCACCTCAGATGTGAACCCTAAATTGGAAGTTTTAGATTTCCTTGTTTATTATAGAATGAGTGCCTGTAGAACTACATAAACAAAAGAAAGGAGACATAAGGAAGACAGGGAGAGGGGCTTAACAGAAGGTTAGTAAAACGTGTGATATGATTTTAGTTTTTTGTATCTGGAACTGTTCTTATATTACTGGGATAAACATCTCTTGATTATTTGATTATGATGAGTGATCATTCTTAGATACTGTTGAGTTGTTTGCCAGCATTTTATTGAGCACCTACATTCATTACAGACAGTAATCTGTGGTTTTCATTTTGGTCCTTGTATCATTGTCTTTGTCACAATAGGGACCATGTTGATCTCATAGAATGATTTTAAAATTACTCTTCAAATTTTTGAAATATTTGATAAGAATTAATATCACCTCCCTCTTAAACACTTTATAGAATTCAATGAAACTGGATAGTACTAGGATTTTTTTTTTTGGAGGGCATGTTTTAATACAGTGTAGTCTCATTTCTCAGTATTAGTCTGGGTTTTCTTCATAGTTCAATTTTTATAGGCTTTGAGTGGTCAGAAATTAATTCATTTCTTCTAGATTTTCTACTTCATTGGAACATGGCTGTTCATAAGGTCTAATGTAAATTTGTATTTCTGCCATATCAGTTGTAGTGACTCATTTTGTCAGTCACTGTGTCTTCCTGGTTCTTCTGTTTTAGTAAAACAGTGCTGGGTTTACTTTTTTAATCTTTTTGTATTCATGAATGTGTTGTGTTATTATTATCTTTTCTCCTTTATTTGTTTTTATTTCAATCTTCTCTTTCTTTCCATGTGCTGATTTTTGTTTGTGTTATCCTTTCTTTCCTGAATCTTTGAAGTATATGATTAGGCTGTTTATTTCCAATCTCTCTATTTTCTTGACATGGGCAATTATTACTATAATCATCCTTATTAGTATTATTTTTATTAAGTGCTGTTATATTGTGTTTCATTTTTATTTCTTTTTAGGAATATTCTACGTTCTTTTCCAATTTCTTCAATGACTTATTGTTATGAAATCCCTATGAATTCCAATATTTTATAAAGTTTTTTTTTCAATTTTTATTTCTAGTTTATTGTGGTCAGGAAACATTCTGTTATATATAATTTAGGGTTTTAAAGATCTTCTGAAATTCTATTTGTGATCTAACATTGGTTTTATTCTAGAGAGCACTTCACATGCTGATGAAACATGGATATTTTGCAGCTGGTGCATGAAATGCTGTACAGGCATTGTTAACTTCTCATGATCTCTATTGTAGTTTAATCTCATTTTTTATTTTTTGTAATTTTTATTTGGTTTTGAACATTATTTTATTTGTCCTCATGTGCTATGAATCTTTGAGGTTATTGTATTTGTGAAGTTGTCTCCTATGCATCTTCTCTACAGTGGGTTTTGTGTTTTCCTGATGAGGGCATTTCTTCTTTTGGTATTGGTATAAGACTCACATTAAAATGCTTCAAACCCTGATTGGTAATGATTTCCCTTTTCCATTGTTTTGAGAAGTCTTTATTTCCCCCCTTCATTTACATCTTTGCTAAGTATAGCACTCTTGACAATTATTTATGTGAGAGTTGGAATCACTCATTCCATCCCCACCCTGGCCACTAAGGTTTTGGCTGAGAAATTGGCAGTTCGTCTAATGAATGCTCTCTGAAGTAGGATTTGGTACTCTTGAAGTTTTAAGCGTTCTTTCTATGTGTTGAATTTTTCACATTTTAACTACAAGATGCTATAATAAAGATATTTTCTGTGCATGTCTGGTCAGCATTGTCACATTTATGGTCCTCCTGTACCTGGATAATCATAGATTTCTCAGAATTAAGAAAGTTTTTAAGTATCTCTAGGTATGATACCATTAGAAAGCGTTACCTTTAAGTTTGTATCAATATACAAAGATCTATTCAATTGTGGTTAAATATACTCTTAATTATGTATCAATATACAAAGATCAATGCCTATGTAGCCCAATACAATCTTAATATTACCTCCATATGTAAGGGTCAATACCATTGTGGCCAACTATAATCTTAATTTTGTATCAATATACAAAGATCAATACCGATGTAAATCAGTACAATCTTATTTTTGCACAATAAACAATGGTCAATACCACTTTAGCCAAATAAACTACTAATTTTGTATCAATATACAAAGGTATAAGGGCATATTCAATAATCTGCCTCTTCTTCTTGGACCTTCCTGTGCTATGTCTATATCTCATTTTTCTCAAGCCCATGCACTCCTACATAGGAGAGGAAGAAGGATACAGAAAAGGAAAAGTAGGAATTCCCTGGGGTTAACCTCCAAAACCCATTAAGACAGGACCATTTATCAGCTTGTAGTCTCTTCCCCTAAATATCAGAGTTTTCAGTTATCCTTCAAATAACCAAAAAGAAGGGTGGCAAAACACCTTCCCCACCCTCTGGGCATGGGACGTCGCTCTCTTAAAGTGACTTCCTGCTGATTTGGGTCATAGTAGACCTGTTTGGGGCCCAAACCCAAATGGAAAAAATGGTTAAAAATGTTAGTACACTCCTTTTATGTTCAGTCCTTCTGTTCTCAGCTGTTTAGATGACCTAAGGGGTTTGTAGGCAGAAGCTGATCTTGCAGGCTTCACTGAGGTTCCTGCCGGGGCAATGTGTAGAGCTGAACGGTCCCAGTGACATTGGATTGCTGTAGTGGTTGCAGGCCCCCGATGGAGACTCTGACCTCTTGATACCAACCGTCTAAAACGGTCTAGGATAGTTAAGTAAAACAAACTCCTAGTCATGCAAACATGTCACTTTGTTAGCTACTATGACAGTCTATCACAGATATTCTCTAAACTACCCAGTAATCAAGTTGCTAAGAGACAAGCAACATTTGCTTATCTAAATACAAGAGATGGATAGGGCATCCTCAAAAACCCCAAGAGATCTGCAGAATATGGCATTCAAAGATGTTATCTTAAATCAAGATTTTCTTTTCTTTTTTTTTTGATATCAAGACATATCAGCGCCTGACAGCACCCCCTATTCTACTCCAATTAGAAGATAAGCATTGAAGAACCTCCACTGTAAGATGGCGGAATTAGTGGCAAGCCTATCTCTTGGCATGAAAAAACCCCTTGCACCAACTGCAGACAGACTGCTGTCCAAAAAGGACAAAACTTGGTAGCAGGGAAGTCGACAGCCTAACTCTGCCAAGACAGGGTAGGTAAGTCCTTCATAATCCCTGCTCTACAACAAATATCTGTCAGAGAAAAAGGACCCAAAGGCTGAAGACTGATGCAGGAATGTATGGAGAGAAAATGGGAACTGTCCAGGCAGTCATTGGTATGTCCTTTCTTAGTTTTGGAAGCTTCAGGCCCTGCACTTCCTATATAAGCAAATATATTTATCCCTCTCAGGTCCCTGAGGTGGTTGAAGAATAGACAGCTAGAGTCTCATAGTTAAATTTTGAGTTGTTTAGGAATCAAGAGGGTGTTATAGATCTAAGAAGATACTCTTAAAAGTGTGTTGCAAGTTAGTATGAATGTTGAGTCACATATAGACCTTTAAACTCATGGAGATGGTTAGATAGTAGAATGTTAAAGTCAGGGGCCAAATATGTATAAACTGGACATTGGGAAGGTATACTGGGCCATTTAACTCTCATAAATGTGGCATATTTATATCTATTGTTTTGTATAATACTTACTGTTATAAGAGAAGGAACCATCTGTTGGACTGAAAGGGGAAACTTCTGGGGGGAAGAGGGTGGAAGGGTGGGATAGGGAGGGGTTTGTGACTGAGATGTAACTTGAAGAAAAAAAATAATTAAAAAAAAGAAAGTTTTTGGTTATTATTTCATCAAATGATTCTATCCACTTTCCTTCTTCTTTGGGTATTCCAAGAACTGTAAATATAGAGTTGTTTAATATTGTGGCAAAAGAGAGTCTGTCTTCATTATTTCTTCTTCCCTCTTTCCTTCTTCCTTGCCTGGGTAGAATAATCAGAAAAGCTGTCTCGAGTTCACACAGTCTTTCTCTGTTTGTTTTAGTCTGTTGCTGAATGTTTTTGTTGTTTTACCCCTTGAGTTCTTTGTTACCAAGAGGATTATTTTATTTCTTTTCAAGTTTTTTGACTTTTTTCCTCTATTTCTCATTTATATCATGAGTTATTTTTTCGAATTTTATTCAACAGAATGTAAAAATCAAACTTCTATTTATCAGTTTTAAGGGAACCTAGCCAATCTATGCTGATTCCCCCAGTCCCAAGTACCTGAATGACAATCTTCATTTAGTTTTGTTTTTAAGCATTCCACTGCAGATATATACAAAGAAAACCCATGAAATAAACTATTTTATTAGGTCAACACTTTAGAAGATGGATCATCAAAACCAATGTGATTTTATATTTGGTTATTTATTAGTAAAAATGCAAAAAGTTTGGAGAATAAGCCTCGGCTTGGAAGAAAGGAAGACATTATCAATTGAAAATACATTTGATTCACCAGACTGAATCAAGTAAGATGAAGGAAGCCTCTGTTGATAACTCTTGCCCCTGTGAAGCTTGTTATTGGAGGTAAAATTAAAAAAGGAAATGCAGTAAGAGTCTGTTTTCCTTTTTTGACTTGAGGAAAAGTGGGCAGATGCATCTGAGAGCACATGAAACAGTTCTGACAGGGTGTGAGTGGCTTTCCTCCCTCAGTGTATCAGGATACTGTGGTGGAGACGTTTCTTATGTGACAGAATGTGTTACACAGAAATTCCCATCCCAAACTCACCAATAACTTTGCTGTCCTATTTGGTAATTCTTTAAAATAACGGCCTTGATTTTTCTCACAAAAAACATTCTCTTTGACATCTTCAATTGGGAGTCTACGAAGATTTCCTCAGCATGTTTATCAAGGGGAACATTTCATGAGTCATTCAGTACTGTGTTTGGAAACTTGGACTAAGAAGAACACACTTTTTTTGTTCTCATGTAAATACAATGTGGCTGAACTCACAACTATTATTCTGTATGTGGCACAACTCATGGGACTAACCGTGAGCTGAATTGTTCCCAGACCCTACACGAAGATGCATTCCCATTGATCTCTATAGCTTGAACTATTCTTGTTTTACAATTCTATGACCCAGTGAAACAGAAGATTTCAACTCAGTCTAAATAGCATTCCTGGAGGATGAATTTGTACTAGCATGAAGTGTAAAGTCTATTTTACTTCCTTTTTGCCTCAGACTGAGTGTTCCTCTCTCAGTATCTTTCATTTTAATTTCTTCCATATTTTGCTGCTTCTTTTGATTTCTCATGAAATTGTTTGATGTTTCCTGGACCTGCTTTCAACAAAGTGAGCATCAGTGTAAAATCACTGGAGGACTGATAGCATGAAAGTCCAGTAGGAAAAACTCCTTAATTAGAAGAGAATAAACCCAAGAGTAGCAGCCATGAAGCAGCTAGTAAAAAAGAACCTACTGGATTGTGTCCAAGGCTTTTATGCTCACTTCTTTGTGCTAAGCTCAGATATGATGACAGGTTTAAGAATTCCCTCTCAGAGGGTTGACACCTGACACTCAACTTGCTCTCTTCATTCTGGCTGTGGGTGATTGGATTTGGCCTGTCTTTGTTTTCTATGGAAACATCACAACAGAGTCAGTGTGTCTGGGCCACACAGGTGAGCATTCTAGACATACCTGCCATCACTGACAGGCAATACAGGTAATGACACAGGGGGCTTTTCAATATTGCATGCCTGACACTTTAAGCTCTTTAGTATTACAGCATTCCTGCAAATGGAACCTAATTCATAATTATGAATGGTGCAAAAGAGGAAAACGGATTTCAAAAGCATACTGTCAAGACAAAAGAAAAACTCAGTCTTTCAATGAATGCCTTATTTCAGCCTAGGTTTAGGCTTGTACCAAAGGTATCAAAGTTCAGGAATTCTAATGAACTTTCTTCCAAAAAAACCCTCAAAAGTTCCTACCCACCATTTAAGAGGACATAAAATTTATTAAAATTATACACTGGAGGTAATGACCAACTAATGATTGAACTCACTAGTTATTACATTCTGTAAAATTATAGCGAATCTCTGTAGTTTTCCCAAGTAACGATTTTCTCTTTCTGTAATCTTACTAATTAATTATATGGACCATTATAAATCTAGTGTTTGAGCATACAAGAAAAGAGTCCATAATAAAAATAAATCATTTGGTCTAGCAATGTTTAGCACTTTTTTGTCTTCTCAGTATGTCTTAGGATCATTTCATATATGTTGACTCATCTTCACATAACTAGTATATTGTAGGCACACTCAGTGAATTTTTTAAAATTTTAATTCAATAAATGCCTATTGAACATCTGTTATATAAACTATACAAGTGTTGGTTCTTCTTCCTAAATTAACAATTTAATTAGAAAGGCAAGACATGCTCACTGCAAACAAGGGGCAAAGAATGTTCACTTTTAAAGGTAACAATAGTTGAGAATCTATA
The DNA here is from genome assembly GCA_907164525.1 of Lophiomys imhausi. Lineage (NCBI taxonomy): Eukaryota > Metazoa > Chordata > Mammalia > Rodentia > Muridae > Lophiomys > Lophiomys imhausi. The sequence continues at coordinate 83,070 of CAJQZJ010032380.1, read as the reverse complement.
CACAGAAGGACAGGATTCATAATGACATTTCATACATATGAATCATTGCAATAGGCTCATACTAATTCTGTTCCTTCCCATTCTTTCTTCCCTCTCTCCCCCACACTGCTCATACTGACTTTGTTACCCCCACCATTCATTGTCTCTTCTCTCCCTCAAATAATCACATTTCATACATGTGTATCATTGGATTGGGCTCATACTAACTACTTTACCCTCCCCCTTTTCCTTGTTCCCTCTCTCCTGTACTCTGCTTTGTTCCCTGCAGATCTTTGCTTCTGCATTTATGATTGAGAATCTCCTTACAGGACCCAAAACTTTCTTTAATATTTGTCTTTATCTTCCCCCTAAGTCCTCCTTTAGTCAGCCTCCTTAAGATCTCTTCCTCCAAGAGTCAGTGGGAATGGAAGACACCAAGGAAACAGTGTTTTTCAAAAACAACAGGACTGGTGACTGATGAACTTGCAGAGCAGTGGCAGCATGTAGAAGACCTGCACAGTCCAATCCCAACAAGGTACCAGCCTGAGAGGAGAATGTGTGTATGAGCTCCCACTCTAATCAGGAAGTTGTCTCCAATTGACAATCGCCCACAAACAACAAATTAGTTTTCTCCAATGGAGTCAGTCTCACTGGGCATATAAACCATACTTAAGGGCAGGCCCCATTCCTAGCAGTAGATGGCCAGCACAAAAGTAACTCCATGGCACTTTTTGTAGGCTTTTTGTCTTGTATTGCTTTGTTTGTGCATTTCTTTTGGTCTTACTGGTCTTTTGCTTATGTATTATGGTTTCTGATTTTGAATTTCTGTGGGTTTTTTTGTATTTATTTATATTTTTAAAATAATTTGGGTTTTTTATTTTTGTTTCTGCTTTGTTTTCTAAAGAGAGAAAGAGAAAAAGAAAGGGCATAAATTTGGGCATTTGGAGAAGTAGGGCATGAAGTTATGTATTTGGAGAACTGGAAAGGATCTGAGAGGAGTTGGTGAAGAGAATACCATAATTACAATATATTTCTATGAAAAAATTTTTCAGCAAAAAATATAAAATTACTTTTCACATAAGTTGTGATCAATGAAAAACAACAGATCTCTGCTTCTGTCGTGATACCTTCCAGATTTTATGACTTACACATCTAATTTTGATTTTTTTTTTGGTTTTTCGAGACAGGGTTTCTCTGTATAACAGCTCTGGCTGTCCTAGACTCACTTTGTAGACCAGGCTGGCCTCGAACTCACAGATATCCGCCTGCCTCTGCCTCCCAAGTGCTGGGATTAAAGGCGTGCGCCACCACCGCCCGGCTCTAATTTTGATTTTTGAAATATTTTAAAATTATCAAAACACACAAAGAAATGACATTCTTTTTTTTTTTTTTACTATTTCCACTTGTGACTTATTATTATCTCTTTTTGGACAGATTTGCTATATAAATTTGCAGTGCACATACCGTTACATAGCCATTTGGGGACTGCTTTTCTTCTTGTAGGCTTCCCTGCCTTGGTAGAAAGCTTCAAGCAGTGTCCAGAACTTTGAACAAGTACATTAATGGAAGGATGAAATGTGAATGAAGTGTTAACTGTGTAATTTGAAGATAGAAATCCACCACTACCTTAGATTGGCAGTCACAGACTCTCCTAGATAAAGAGAAAAAATACAGAAAGTAGAAGGCTCAATTCAGATTGACACTCAAAATTCCAGAGGGTACCTCCAAAAAAAAAAAAAAAAAATCTCAAGTCTTAGTTTCAAAGCAAACAAATTAGACATCAATTAGATACTTTGGTTTCATTTCCAGCTGGGAAGGCCCCGAATAGGAGGGTCTAAAACCCGTGAGAGGCTGTTTAATAGCTTACCACTCCATCAGTCCCTGTCCCCCACTGTTCAGTGCTCTTCATGACCATAATGATCTTAGCACTTGTGCTAAAGGACAACCTTGAAGGGCAGGAGTGTCTGTGGGGCTGATCACTCTTAATCATAAAAATCACACTTTAGAAAGTGATAGGAAAGGTGCCATTAGCTAAGCAGTTTCTTGTGGTATTTAGCTGCCAGATAAGTTAGTGTATTTTGTGGTTGAATGATGTATTCTACTTTCCAAGCAGATGTTAAAACCACACTCACTTTCTACCCAACTCAGTTTTCATCTTTCAGGAACTCTGTATGACAGGGTGAGGATATTCCATCCATAGGGCTCAAGTAGGAAAACTAAGAATGAAAAGGAAGCTGCAAGAAGCCCAGTTCCTGCCCAGGATTGCAGAGTTCCCTCCACAGAACCAGAAAGTCTGAAGACATTGAAGATGTCACACATTATAATGTAAACAATTACTGTACAATCATATGCCGGGATGCACTCCATCAAGCCCTTATTTATTATGTTTGCATTCCTATTCTTTTCAATCTCTCATTCTAGAAATTCTTCATGGAGAGTTTATGAAAATCAGATTCTAAGACGTAATGGCTATATTTTTTTAATTTTTATTTATTACTTCAAGTTCCATTTCCATCATAGTCCCTTCCCTCCACCCCTCCTGGTCCCACCCTTTCACCCTCTCCTCCCTCTCCTACCTATCCTTCTCTTCCTGTGTGGGATGCCCCCACATCTCAGCCCACCTCAGTTCAGCAGTCATATGAGGGCTAAGAGCTTCCTCTTGCACTGGGAGCCTACATGACAGCTCCACTAGGGCAAAGTGTCCCACTAACAGGTAACAAAATCTATGTTCCTGTTACTTTCATTTTGTAGGTTGCAGGATAGCTATCATGTACTATATGGCTAAAATCCAGTTATAAGTGAATATATGCCATGTGCCTCTTTCTGGATTTGGGTTAGCTCACTCAGGATTAGCTTTTCTAGTTCCATCCAACTTACTGCAAATTGCATGATTTTCTTGTTTCTGATAGCTGAGACTTACTGCCATTAGTAAACATTAGTCGGAAGGCGGGGGATCTTGTGTAAGAATGAGGGTAAGTATAGAAAGACCCAGAGAAGATTAGAACTCCACAAGAAGACCAAAAGAGATGGATAACCTAGGTCTGTGTGGTCTCACAGAAATTACCATTTAGAGGGCATGCATGAATTCGACCTAGGCCCACTACAGATATGGGCAGTTTTCTCATCATGTGGGCCCCTAGCAAGTGGAGCAGGGCTGTATCTGGCAAGGACTATGAGGCCTGCTTTTTTATCACTTCCCCTGAATGGGGCTGTGATGCCTGGCTTCAAGAGGAAGTGCTCAGACCTGAAGCCACTTGATATGCTGGGGTGGGACACTTGGGAGTGGAGGGAGGAGGCTCCCTTTTTCCGTGGAGAAGGGGAGGGAGGATTGGAGAAGGGGTGGGAGGTCGAGACCCAGAGGAGGCTGCAATTGGAATATAAAATGCAAAAACAAAAGAAATAACTGACTTAGATATTCCTATATATCCTCATGGATCCTAAAATACACACTCTCGCATCTTTTATTACCAATCCCTGGCTTCAAGCCAAGAAGACATCAGAAAGCTGTCCCCGAGAAATGAGGCACTTAGACCAACACAATCCGTTTGGATTTCTAAAACCAAGCTTGAGCCCTGCCTGTGTTGTGCTTAAATTTCACTGTGGAGTCGGCACCACAGTAATTCTTCCAGACTCCTTGTGAGAAAGGTTAAACTTTACATGTTGGTGGAGACATTAACTAAATATCATATTAACAATTTTTATTACCAGAAGGACAGTGCCATGGATTGCACCACTGGGCTAGATTCTAGGAGTTAACAGTCACTGTGGCCATGGAAAACAAATGTCATCTTCTGTCACATGCTTTCCTATCATATGGTCAAAGTAAAAGTGCTCACCCTGCTCAGCACTTGCCCTGCATTTCTTGGCTCATGCACACCTTTAATCCCAGCACTTGAGAGGCAGTGTCAAAACAAAAAAATTGTGGAACACACATCTGGTTTGAATAGTTCTGAATTAAACAGTAAACACCTATGGGACTGTTTGCTGCGTCCCACGAGTTCTCATGTGTAGTGCCTTAGTTTCTTTTCCTGTTGCTCCTCTGATAAAATGCCGTGAATAAAGCAACTTGTGGGAGAGGGGTTCATTTTAACCCACACTTCATGATACAGCCCAGTGCACCATGAAGGAGAAGGCAAGTTAACAGGAACCCAAAGTGTCTGGTCAGATCATCGCCAGAATCAGGAAGTAGAGCAGGAGGAATGAATGCATGTAGCCGTGCAGTTTCCTTTCTCCATTTATACACTCTAGGATCCCAACTAAGGAAAAAGACATTTACACCCACAGTCATGGGGCTTTCCTAACCCACCTAATGCATCAAGATAATCTCTCACAGGAATGGCCAGAGACCCATCTCCTAGGTAATTCTAGATCCGGTCAAGTTGACAATCAGCACTAATTATTAAATCCAGTTAGCTAGTCTAAGCAATATTAATTAATCTTTGGAGACCTCTGTTTACTCATCTTGACAATGGTGTCAAACTCCTTGTGAGCATGTGATTATATTGCAACACTGGACTTAAGTATCACTTGCTCTATGAATTTATTTCTGTCCTCTCTCCATTCATTTCCTTATGCCTCCATCATGGAAAGCTAAAGTGGTTTCCTTATCATCCACTGTCTGGAAATGCAGATAAATGTTTGTGCTCAGTTTACCCTTTCCTTTTTATTCATCCCAAGACCCTTGTCTATGCCCTCATTTAGGGTGGCCTTCCCACCTCAGTTACCATAGTCTAGAAACTGTCACAAGAACATCTGAAGCTTTGTTTCCTACACGGAGTCCTGAACCTTTCAAGCTCACAATAAATGTCAGTCATCATAGGTTAAGTCCCAGCTTTGTCAACTTGGCATTCAAGCATGTCACTTTGAAGCCGTAACTTTCTACCCTTCGTCCCTACAGATTCATGGCCATTTTATAACACAAAATGCATTAAATTGAACTGGGAAACTCCTAATAGTCTTTTAGGCTAGGAGTAGGACTTTGTGCCCACTTTCCTTTCCCTGTGCTGTGATTTTGTCTAGCCTAAACTTGTGCAGGTCTTGGGCATGCTGTCACAGTCTTTGAGTTCACACATGTATTAGCCTTCTTGTTTCTATAAACAAACGAACAAACAAATGAACAAACAAATAAATACAGTTTCCATTGAGATGTCTCCCACCTCTGGCTCTGAGAATATTCCTGCCTCCAAGGCAGGCTTCCTGCTCACAAGTGTATGTTCAACACAAAATGGACTCTACGGTCATTTTGCGAGTGTGTGCATATGTTCTCTTTTCTCATTTTGCTTGTTTGTTTGCTGGTTTGGCTTTGGCAGTTTGGTTTTCTTTTCTTTCTTCTTCTTTTTTTTTTTTTGTTTGTTTTTTGAGACAGGGTTTCTCTGTTTATCTCTGGGTGGATTCACTTTGTAGACCAGGCTGGTCTTGAACTCACAGAGATCCACTAAGGCTTGCACTACCATGCTCTGCCACTGAACTAACTCTTCAGCCCCTGGTTTGGTTTTATTAAGAGAGAAAAGGAATGTGAAGTTGGATGGCTAAGGAGGACAGAAGGACCTGGAAAGAGCTAGAAGAGGAGAAAGAATATGATCAAATATAGTCTATGAAAACTTTAAAAATAATAAAATAAAAATCTAAAGTTCTGATAGTCTTCAACAATTCCAAAACTGTTTAAAAGTAAGTGTGTAAAGTCTCCTTGAGACATGGGTAATCTCTTAGCTGTGAGCCCCTATAACACCAAAAAGAGACAGTTAGATGTAGGAGTTAGATAAATTAGATTTAGGAAATATATAGGAGTTTCTGATACTGTCTCTTAATTCGGGGCCTGAAGAGCATTATCAGAAACTCCTATATATTTCCTAAATCTAATTTATCTAACTCCTACATATCCCCCTTCGTTGGGCGCCACCTGTAACCGAACTTTTAAATTATTATTTAACTCTTATTTATTTATTACTAAATTCACTTATAACAAACACCAACAATTTCTTAACTATTAATCCTATAAATTTCTACAACCCCTTTAACCTATCCACTAAACCTATTGATAATTATAACAACTACTTTCATAACCTTTTAGAATGACACAGTCTCTGGGGCAGGTCCTCAGTCGTCAGGAATACAGTCTTTGTTGTAGATTCTTTAACACACTTAGCAGTCCTTTTTCTGGATCTCTCAGATGCAGGTTCGTCAGGGCAAGTTGGTTATTGCAGTCTCACCCTAAATAAGACTTTCTTCTCTGTGGGAGACCCCAGCCGTCTGCAGGCCAACTTACTTCTTTTGAATCAGGAACTCAGCTGCTCTGCCTCAGTCCTTAAAGCCAGGCACCGTTTCCTTTAGGCCACTGTTGGGACAGATCAAACCCCTCTAGGCAAAAGCTGAGCCACAGGGTCCAGTCCTTGGCCTTTTGGTGTCTTGCTCAGGCTTTCTTTGCTCACTGGCTTCTTTCTGCTTCAGGGAGAGAGCTGGCCATCAATGGCCAGCCGTTTTTTCAGCAGGACTCTTGGAGCTCTCTAGCATCAGGGGCCTCTTCTCTTCTGGGCTCCACGCACTGTCCTCAGATAGGAGGAACTCTGTTTCAGCTTAATTTGGGCTCTGCCCACTTAGCAGCTGAAAACAATGTCAGGCCAGATACTTTGTTTCAAGTCTATTGAGTCTTTCCTGTTTTCCTGACTTCAAACTTGTTTTTCAGTCTATTGAGTCTTTCCTGTTTTTG
>CAJQZJ010032380.1:46449-76375 GCA_907164525.1 Lophiomys imhausi | reverse complement strand
CTGACTTCAAACTTGTTTTTCAGTCTATTGAGTCTTTCCTGTTTTTGCTGACTTCATGCTGATAATGCTCTTCAGGCCCCAAATTAAGAGACAGTATCAGAAACTCCTATAAATTTCCTAAATCTAATTTATCTAACTCCTACAGTTAGAGGCTGGTGAAGTGGCTCGGTAGTGGAGGCACTTGCTACTAAGCCTGGTGATCTGAGTTCAATACCAGAACTCATACGGTAGATGGAGACAGCTAAATCTCATTGAATTGTCCTCAGACCTCTCCACATGTGCTGTGATAAATACCTGTTAGTACATGAACAAACACATACATCCCCAAATCATACCCAAAACCAAAACAAAATCAAATCACATACTTGTGACATACAATGGCACAGAGTAAGCATTTCAATTCTAAAAGAGAGGAATGGGGGCATAGCAAAACAAAACAAAACAAAAAATCTGAACAAAGAAAGTTTGAAATCCAGTAGAGAAACTCCAAGCAATACCACCATGTCTGGCATTTGGAGCTCATGATGCAATAATAATCATCTGTCTGGACTCCAGTGGGCTTTAACAGACCAACTGCTCCAGGTCTCTTGCCTGTAGTACCATTACCTCTCTCCAGGACTCGTTTATTCTATGTCTGCAGCTCTCCTGTGGTCGGCCCTGTTATCTGCAACACCATAGGTCTCTGTTGCCACTTAATATTAGACTTCACCTTAATAAATTCATGTTATGACCTCTTATGACTTTACAGCGTTCGATTCCTGCCACACACTGCCTGCTCTCAAGAGCCCTCTCAAACTTTGACACAGCCTTCAGGACCCCCTCATTCTTGCATCTATCATACCTATAAAATCAGTATCAATGGACAATGCTGCCAAGTTCTTCTGGAAGCTCCAGAAGTAGCCTTACTGGACCACAGTTAGCATGACATCTTTGTGCCTAGGTGTTTGCTTTTAGACACAGTCACCTTGAGTGGTCCTTTTAGCTTAAGTTATATCTTTTCAGATAGATCATATTCTCACAATGTAGAGAGATGGTTGGTTAGGGTCCTGTCCTCGAGGTAGCTTCTCTGTTATGAAGTTTGTCTTTAACAATTACAGATGTTTTGTACTGTGTACTCTCCTTGTCAGCAACTTTAATCTTGTTCACACATTTATCCTTATTGAAATTCATAATTGTATACCCTTTTGCCCTCTCCCTTTCCCCCTATTAAAAAGAGCAGCAACCAGTATCCATGCCACTTCTAGAATGCTGAGCTGTCTTCCAATTTCACCAAACAACTCAGTCCATTAATTTGGAAATCAGCCTCATTAGTGTGTTCTCACATCATGGATTGAAAGAAGCCAGAATCTTCACCAGAATGTAGCAAGAATGACGTCTAGCCTAATACACAATAGAGTTCTCACCCCTCTCTGAAACCTCATAGGCTGGATCTCCACTGTCCACATTTCCTTTGTCAGTGTGATTCTCCCAGTTCCCTCCAGAATGCTTCATTTAGCTCTGATTATGGTATTCAAGGGCTCTTCAAGTTAAAATCCCAAACTCTTTCATTTTCCTCCCACAAACCAGTTGCAAAAATGTATGAATCACATGGTTAGGCTTATCCCACAAGGGTCTTATTTATTAGGACGATTAGTTATATATATATATATATTATTTTTGCTCCTATGACAATGTATCTGACAAATGTTACATAAAGGATGGAACTTATTTTGGCTCACTGTTTGAGGGTACAGTCCATTAGGGCAAGGAAGGTGACCGGAGCCTGAAGTCCTATTGAAGTCAGGAAACAGAAAGAGATGAATGCTGGTGCCTCATTTTCTCATTTTTATCAGGATTCCAGATTATGGAATGCTGTTGACCACATTTAGGGTGAGTTTTGCAACCTCAATTAATATAATCTAGAAACACCTTCACAGACAAGCACAGAGATTTGACTTCTAGGTGGTTCAATATCAGGTCAAACTGAACAAACAATATTAATGACTGCAGTTGGTAAAGAAATAACTAGTGAGCAAAATGTAATAAAATTGATATATAATAAATAAATGAAAAGGTATAAAAAGTTCATCAGTTAATTTTAACTTAAGTCAGTAAGGGTAGATTTAGGTCCTTATGAATTATATAAATATGAATATGTAAAATTTATTATTTATATAGCCATACATTATGGTTTAAATTTCATTTACACAAGTGACTTAGTCACCTTCATGTACCATTTTTCACTGGCTATAAATGTTGTTATTTTGAGGATCTGTGAAGATGGCTCAGTCAGTGAGAACACTTCTTGCTCTTCCGGTGGACTCAGCTCAGTTTCCAGCACCCATATGATGTGACTTACAATTAACTGTCACTGTAGCCCCAGGGGATCCCACACCCTCTGCTGGCCTCCTCAGGAACCCACAGACATGTGCCATAAATTCACACAAATGCACATGCATACACATAAATAAAAATAAGCCTTAAGAATCATTGTTTTGATTTTAAAAGCTATGAAAATAAATGATCACTTTCAGCTCACTCTGGAACAAGCAAAATCCAGCATGGAGGATTTTATACTTAATCAATTGGTTCAGCTTCTAAAACGACCCCAAGCTTATCATGGCTCCTCCTTGCGCATTGAATTAATTTAAAATTCTGCAGCAAGACTTTGCAGAGGCTTCCAATCTTGCTGTATCCTTTCCTTCACATAATATAGGTGTCAATTATGCTGAAGCAAATTCCATTCTGAAGTATACTGTGTGTATTCATGACACTGCTTTTAAGGTTTCTTGACTGTTGTTATCTCACTGGGTGATAGAGACTTAACTCAAATAACAGGAATGTTTTCTACATGTCAGTGACTAAGATAAACTTCACATTCTTTGAGGTACACTCAGGCAAACATTGTGATAGGAAACATTTGGGAAAGGCTGTGAACATTTATTTGGGCCATTTGCATAACTTTTATCATTCATTAGATTCATTTATGTCAGTGTCTTACTTATTTTGTTTCTAATCTCTCAGCATATTATACGAAGTGTTTTTATTTATTTACATGTTAACCAGTTGTTTATGCATGTATATATATGATGATGGGGGCACACACATCCTCCAGTACAGGTCAGAAGAAACTTTATAAAGCTATTTTTCTCTTTCCACTTTTCCATGAGTTCTGGGAGTCAAGCTCAGGCCACTGGACTTGCTCATCAAGTGGCAAGCAATTTTTCCACAGAGCTATCTGAAGGACTAGCAGTGTTTTTAATGCTTCAGCTAATAAAGATACATTTTCTGCTTAAGGTTAGAGAAAAAACAAAAACCTTTCTGAGTGTCCCTGACACAGAAAAATAGATGTTAACAACAAAGATATTTTTGAAGAGTCTAATATAACATAACTTTTGAGGACACATAATGAGTTCAAAGAACATGAGGATCCTGGGATCTATGTTTGGCTTCAGCTTAGAGCAAATCATTTGAAAAATTCCCAAGGCCTTTTGTCTATAAAATGAAAGTAATTGTATTGATCACTTCTCTCTACCAGCTAAGACAGTATGTATGCAACTGTTCTATTATCTCATAAATGCCAGCTCTTACTGCAAATACAAATGCCTGGGGATTCCTCTGAATCTGGGCAGTCCATGAATGCTTAATGGAATTAGGGTGCAAAGTCCCCTACAAAAAGGAAATGGAAAGATAACAGGGGCCTATTAGGTAATCTTATTTTGTTCATTTTTTTTCTCATCTTGTCTCTTATTTCTCAATTCAAGGCCTCTGTTGGAGGTTTACACTACTTAGTGACTCGAACATGCTTAAACTTTCCTGCTGACTTCTTTGGAAAAATAGTAATCCTACATTTCTTAACCAACAAATTATTATGTTCAGGATAGCCATCTCTGCTAACACTTCACAGATTTTTAAAACCGATGACTCTTCTTTGTGCAGCCCTTCTCCCATCCTTACACATAACATGTGGGCACAGACACGGTGCAGTAGGCTGGAGTGGCTCACTGTGTTAACATAGAAAAGCTGCTTAAAGTTCCTGTTAAAGGGAGATGGCAAGACCAGGGTTTTTACCATCCTTGGCAGACCTGAAACATGTACGAGTGTCAGCCATTATCTTGAGCCAAATGGGCTTTGAGTAATATTAATGAATGCACTTAGTCTCAAAAAAAGTCAATGCTTAGGAATGGAGTGCAAAGTCACACAATCTACTTGTGTATGTTTGACTACAAAGATACAAGGGTATCCTAATTAAGGCTAATTAAGTCTGGGAAGACTGTGGAAAGAAGCCAGAATCAGTGTCAGCGGGGATATGACACAGGGGGATGCCAGAAGAGGTGACCTTGGAGAGCTGTTTGTCACTAGGTATCTCCTTTAACACGGGAGGTATTTAAAGAAACTAGAATGCAGAAGACAAGACCTCTGTGTGTGTGTGTGTGTTTGTGTGTATGTGTGCGTAGATCGTTGATGATTCAGTATTAGGAAAATACAAGCAGAGACAAAAACAAAAACTGGGGACAATGAGGAAGTTTTCTAAGGGAAGTCAAATTCTCAAGGTTGTTTAGGAAATGCCTGTCCCACTCAGAGACCATACCTTTTAGGTTAGTGCTAAAAATGATCTTGCCATGGCCATTAGCATTTACCTTCAGTTGTACAGGAGCTCCTGAATCTAGAAGTGTTTTTGGTTATAGAAAATGCCACCAAAACTGGGCAAGGTGGCACACACCTTTAATTGCAACTCTCCTGAAGCCATTGAAGAGGATCACAAATTCCAGGAACTTCATAATGATACTTTGTCTCAAAAAGAAAGAAAAAAGTAACAGAACAGAAAATTTCATAAAGTGCTATGGTGTTCTGAGTTGTTTTCTTTTTAAAAATTATTATAATGTTTATTTATTACATCAAGTTACATCTCCATCATAGTGCCCTTTCCACCCCTCCTGGTTCTACCCTCCTACCCTTTCCTCTCTCTCCCACCTGTTGCACTACTCAGATGTGGAGTATCCCTACAAATCAGCCCCTCTCAGTTCAACAGTCATATGAGGACTAAGAGCTTCTTTTGCACTGGGGGCCTACATGGTATCACGCCTAGGGAAAATTGTCCTATTCATAGGTAACAAAGTCTATGGTCCTGATTTTTCGGTGTGTTGGTTGTAGGATAGTTATCCTGTACTATATGGCTAAAATCCAATGATAAGTGAGTCGATGCCATGTGCATCTCTATGAGTCTGGGTGAGCTCACTCAGGATGAGCTTTTCTAGTTTCATCCATTTGGCTGCAAATTGCATGATTTCCTTTTTTCTGATAGCTGAATAGTATTCCATTGTGTAAATGTACCACAGTTTTTTTTAACCATTCGTCAGTTGAGGGACATCTCAACATCTAGGTTGTTTCCAGTTTCTAGCTATTACAAATAAGACGGCTATGAACATAGATGAGGCTATGTCCTTGTGGTTTGGTGAAGAATCACTTGGGTGGATACCCAGAAGTGCTATGGTTGGGTCTTGAGGTAGAGCTATTCCAAGTTTTCTAAGATATCGCCAGACTGATTTCCATAGTGGGTGTACAAGTTTGCACTCACACCAGCAATGGAGGAGTGTTCCCCTTTCTTCACAACCTCACCAGTATGTGCTGTCATTTGAGCTTTTGATCTTAGCCATTCTGACAGGTATGAGATGGAATCTCACAGTCGTCTTGACTTGCATTTCTCTGATGATTAAGGAACTTGAGCATTTGTTCAAATGTCTCACTGCCATTAAAGATTCCTCTTTTGTGAATTCTCAGCTTAGCTCTATTTCCATTTATTGATTGGATTATTTGGATTCTTGGCATTTAATTTCTTGAGTTCTTTATAAATTATGGATATTAGCCCTCTGTCAGAAGTGGGATTGGTAAAAATCTTTTCCTAATCTGTAGGCTGCCATTTTGTTCAAATGATGGTGGCTGTTACCTTACAGATGCTTGTCAGTTTCATGAGGTCCCATTTATTTATTGTTGGTCTAAAAGCCTTAGCTATTGATGTTCTGTTCAAGAAGTTGTCTCCTGTGCCAAAGAGATCGAGGCTTTTCCCCACTTTCTCTTCTATTAGATTTAGTATGTCAGGCCTTATGTTAAGGTCTTTGATCCAATTGGACTTAAGCTTTGTGCAAGATGATAAGTATGGGACTAACTTCATTCTTTTACATGTCGACATCCAGTTAGACCAACACCATTTGTTGAAGATACTGTCCTTTTTCCATTGTATGATTTTGGTTTCTTTGTCAAAAAGTAAGTGACCACAGGTGTGTAGATTCATTTCTGGGTCTTCAGTTCGAGTCCATTGATCCACTGGTCTGTTTCTATATGAGTACCATGCTGTTTTTATTAATATTGCTCTGTTATACAGCTTGAACTCTGGGATGGTGATACCTTCAGATGTTTTTTTATTGTACAGGATTGATTTAGCTATTCTGGTTTTTTTTTTTGTTTGTTTGTTTTGTTTTTCCATATGAAGTTGAGAATTGTTTTTTCCAGGTCTATAAAGAATTGTGTTGGTATTTTGATAGTAATTGCATTGAATCTGTATATTGCTTTTGGTAGGATGGCCATTTTTATTATGTTGATCCTACCTATCCATGAGCATGAGAGATCTTTCCATCTTCTAATGTCCTCCTCAATTACTTTCTTGAAATTCTTGAAGGACTTGAAGTTCTTTTCATACAGGTCTTTCACTTGCTTGGTTAGAGTTACCCCCAGGTATTTCATATTGTTTGTGGCTATTGTGAAGGGTGTTGTTTCCCTAATTTCTTCACCACCCAATTTATTTTTTTGAATAAAGAAGGGCTTCTGATTTTTTTGAATTAATTTTGTAACCAGTCACCTTGCTGAAGGTGTTTATCAGCTGTAAGAGTTCTCTGGTGGAATTTTTGGGGTCGCTTATGTATACTATCATATTGTCTGCAAATAGAGATACTTTGGCTTCTTCATTTCCAATTTGTATCCCCTTAATCTCCTTTAGTTGTCTTATTGCTCTAGCAAGAACTTCAAGTACTATGTTGAAGAGATATGACAAAAGTGGACATCCTTGCCATGTCCCTGAGTTTAGAGGAAATGCTTTAAGTTTCTTTCCATTTAATTTTATGCTGGTTACTGGCTTGCTGTATATCACCTTTATTATTTCTAGGTGTGGTCCTTGTATGCCCATTCTCTCTAGGATTTTAGCATGAAGAGGTATTGGATTTTGTCAAATGTTTTTTCAGCATCTTGGGAGATGATCACATTGTTTTTTTCTACTTGTTTATATGATGAAATATGTTGATGGATTTTTGTATGTTGAACTATCCCTGCATTCCTGGGATGAAGCCTACTTGATCATGGTGTATGATACTTTTGCTGTGCTCTTGGATTTTGTTTGCCAGTATTTTATTAAGTATTTTTGAGTCTATGTTCATGAGGGAGATTGGTCTGAAGTTTTCTTTCTTTGTTGGGTCTTTGTGTGGTTTAGGAATCAGGGTGACTGTGGCCTTGTAGAATGAGTCTGGCAGTGTTCCTTCTGATTCTATGTTGTAGAAGAATATTAAGAGTATTGGTATTAGCTCTTCTTTGATGGTCTGGTAGAATTCTGTACTGAAACCATCTGGCTCTGGGCTTTTTTTGGTTGGGAAAATTTTAATGACTGTTTCTATTTCCTTAGGAGTTATAGGGCTGTTTAATCTGTTAATCTGATCTTGATTTAACTTTGGCAGGTGGAATCTATCAAGAAAACTGTCCAATTCACTGAGGTTTTCAAATTTGGTGGAGTATAGGTTTTTAAAGTAGAACCTAAAGATTCTCTTGATTTCCTCAATATCTATTGTTATTTCTCCCTTTTCATTTCTGATTTTGTTGATTTGGGTTTTTTACCTCTGCCTTTTAGTTAATTTGGCTAAGGGTTTGTCTATTTTGTTGATTTTCTCAAAGAACCAACTCTTGGTTTCATTAATTCTTTGTATTGTTCTATTTGTCTCTAAGTTGTTAATTTCAACCCTAGTTTTGATGATTTCTTGCCTTTTGCTCCTCTAGGGAGTGTTTGCTTCTTTTTTTTCCAGTTCTTCCAGTTTGGCTGTTAATTCACTAATATGAGCTTTCACAATTTTCTTTTTGAATGCACTTAGTGCTATGAACTTTCCTCGTAGCACCGCTTTCATTGTGTCCCATAGGTTTGGGTACGTTGTGCCTTCATTTTCATTGGATTTTAAGAAGTTTTTTATTTCCTTCTTTATTTCTTCCCTGACCCAGTGGTCATTCAGTAGAGAGTTGTTCAGTTTCCATGAATGTGTAGGCTTTCTATTATTTCTGTTGTTGTTGAAGTCCAACTTTATTCCATGGTGGTCTGTTAAGATACAAGGGGTTATTTCAATTTTCTTGTATCTGTTGAGGCTATCTTTGTGTCTGACTATATGGTCAATTTTGGAGAAGGTTCCATGTGGTGCTGAAAAGAAGTTGTATCCTTTTGTGTTTGGGTGAAATGTTCTGTAGATATATGTTGGTTCCATTTGGTTCATGACCTCTGTTAGACTCATTATTTCTCTGCTTGGTTTCTGTCTAAATGACCTGTCCACTGTGGTGAGTGGGGTGTTGAAGTCTCCCACTACTAATGTGTGGGGATTGATGTGCAATTTAAGCGTTATAAGAGTTTCTTTTACAAATGTTAGTGCCCTTGTATTTGGAGCATAGATATTCAGTATTGAGATGTCTTTTGATGAATTTTTCCTTTAACAAGTATGTAGTGCCCTTCTCTATCTTTTTTGATTGACTTCAGTTGAAAGTCAATTTTATTTGATATTAAGTTGGCTACTCCAGCTTGCTTTGGGTCCATTTTCTTGGAAACCTTTTGCCAGCCCTTTACTCTGAGGTAGCATCTATCTTTGTTAGTGAGATGCATTTCTTGTATTCAGAAAAATTATGGTTCTTGTTTATGGATCCATTCTATAAGTCTGTGTCTTTTTATTGGGGAGTTGAATCCATTGATATTGATGGATATTAATGACCAGTGGTTGTTATTTCCTGTTATTTTGATGTAGGTGGTGGTTGTGTGTTTCTTTTGGTTTAGCTGCAGTGGAGTTTTTTGCTTCCTTTGTTTTCTTGGGTGTAGTTATCTTCTCTGGGTTGGATTTTTCCTTCCAGGATCTTCTGTAGGGCTGGATTTGTGGGCACATACTGTTGAAATTTGATTTTGTCATGGAAAATACCTTGTTTTCTCCATCTATGTTGATAGAGAGTTTTGCTGGGTATAGTGGTTTGACTGGGCACCTATGTTCTCTTAGGGCTTGTAGGACATCTTCCCAGGCCCTTCTGACTTTTAAAGTTTCTGAGGAGAAATCAGGTGTAATTATGGTGGGTCTGTCATTGTACATTACTTGACCTTTTTCTCTTACCACTTTTAATATTCTTTCTTTGTTCTGTACATTTGGAGTTTCAATTATTATGTGACGAGAGGAATTTCTTTTCTGGTCTAATCTGTTTGGTGTTCTGTATGTCTCTTGGAATTTTACTGGCATCTCTTCCTTTAGGTTTGGGAAGTTTTCTTCTATGATTTTGTTGAAGATATTTCCTGGACCATGGAGTCAGGAGTCTTCTCTTTCCTCTATGCCTATAATTCTTAGGTTCCATCTTTTCATTGAGTCCTTGATTTCTTGGATTTATGGGTGAGAACTTTTTTAGATTTCTCATTTTCTTTGATTGTTGAACTGATTTCTTCAATCGAATCTTCCATGTCTGAGATTCTGTCTTCCATCTCTTGTATCCTATTTTTGATACTCATGTCTGTAGTTCCTGTTCTCTTCCCTTGATTTTCCACCTTCAGGATTAATTCTGCTTCTGTTTTCTTCTTTCCACTTCCAATTTCAAGTCTTGAACAATTTTATTTGTTTTAGACCTTCCCTGCTCCAATATGCTTGTCTTTGTCTGCAAATCTTTCAAATCTTTTAAATATTTCATTGCCTTGTCTCTTTCCTGTTCATGTTGAACCACGTTGTCTTCGAGGTCTCTAATGGTATTCTCCATTGATTTTGTTTGTAAAATTGAGGGTTCTTTAATTTCTTTCAGAGATTTAATTTCTTCTTGTAAGAACTCTATCATTTTCCAAAGTATAGATTTGTCATCATTTTCATGTGTTTCAGCTGTGGTGGGATGGTCAGGGCTTGCTGTACTAACATAACTACATTTTCTTGGAGTCATATTTCCCTGACTTTTATGAGATCTGTTCTTTTGCTGACCTTTAACCATCTGGTTTTTCTTAGCTGTTTCTTCCTGGTGCCTTCTGGGCTTGGTGCCAAGAAGAGTGCTTTGGTGTAGAGGCCGTATAGCTTGGTGATCTGTAGCTCTCCACAGACTGGATGTGCCTGTGTGGAGGTTGGTTTTCAGTATGTCTCCCAGAGCTCACCCTTTCCTGTTGTGTCCCAATTGGGAACTCAGGTCAGAGTTGTGGTGGGATGTATTATTCCTACCTACAGGTTCCTGAGATCCAACTGGTCTTCATAGCAATTACAGTGCAGGTAGGCATGCCACAGACTTTTGGCTGGAGCTGCAGCTCCCATGCATCTTACATGTACGGACCGTGATTGTGATCCTCCTAAGCTGCTTTCAGGGGGTTCCCAGGTTCAATGTGTTTCCTACAGCCAGAAGCACTGTGATCTGGTACAGCCCACATCACTCAGGCAATGAGCAATGGTCAAGGGTTGTTTCACTGCTTCTGAGTCAGAGCTCTCTGTGTTGTAGCCTGGGTATTCAGCTGAGGGGCAAGGCAGGAGCAGTCAGGGAGATCTGATGTGGAATTCACACCCTGTCTACAGTGTTTGGCTTTGGGGATGCTCAGCTGCCTTTTCTCAGCCAGAATCACTGTGCTCCTATGTAGCTTTCCTGTGCTGACATGGCTTCTGGCAGTTTCCCTGTAGCAAGGGTATCAAGACTATGGTTGTGGTCCTTCCACACTCTTCTCCAGGGGGTTTCAGGATCAACCTGTGCCTCTCAGTCAGAAGTTCTTTGAGTCGGTGCAGTCCACCTGCTTGGGCCACACACAATAGTTCAGAACTGCTTTACTGCTCCAGACTGAGATCTAGACACTATAAATTGGGGCAGTGGACTGAGAGCCCTCCCAAAGTGGGTGTGGGCAGTGAGTTCACAAATCATCTCCTGTACTTGGCCTAGGGAGGAGGTGTCTCTCTGTCAGAAGTTCTGTGGTCGGGTGCCACCTGCCCCCTCAGGTAGCATGCCCCAGTCCAGGACGGTTTCATTGCTCTGCGCAGAGATCTAAATGTACTAGACTGAGGCTGTAGACTGAGTGCCCTGCTGAAGTGAGTACAGGCAGAGAGCTCCAATATGGAATTCAGTCAGTGAATCTCAGCACCTTTTCCCTGCCTGAGTTGCAGTGCTCCAGAGCAACCTGCCTGGGTAGGCAGGGGCTTCCACCAGACCTCCGTAACTATGGTGTGAGGGTTGTGGCTTTGGCCCTCCCAAACAACTCAAACAACTCTCAGAGTCTTAGAGCCAGTTTGTACCTCTCAGTTTGAAACTCTGTGAACTGGTGCTGTCATTGCTTCTGTACCCTGCTGCACAGAGAAAAGCCCAACCTAGTGGCCCGCAGAGGGGGTGGAGCAGGGAGATCCAATATGGAGATCATCCACTGAGTCCCTGCCTGTATCACAGTGTTCCAAAGCAGCCTGCCTGGGTCAGCATGGGCTTCCACTAGACCCTCTGTAGTCAGGTGGGGGGTGGAAGGAGGGGCAAGGAGTTCCAATTTGTATTCTATATCCTGCCCACAGTGTGCTTTGGTTCAGTGATGCTTGGCACCTACCTGCTGGATTCCACAGTTACTGGTCAGCCAGGTGCTGCCATACTGAATATCCCAGGCAGAGTCCCTCAGTCTTACCGTGTAGCAGCTCTGCTGGTATGCTCCTGGGTGTCCAAGCCTAGCCCTTGCACAGACACTGCAGACTGAGGAGGTCCTACGCTTGGAGGTTGAAATCGCCAGCTGAAGTCCTGAAAGGATTTAATATGCCCTCTCTTCCACTGTGGCAGGGAGGGAGTACAGTCTCCTGGCAGGAAAGGCTCCGTGTCCATGTGTGGTGACTCCGATGCTCCAGGGTCTATATTTTCAGTACCAAGCTCTTTGTTGTCCCTGGCTATGCTGGGCAAGCCCAGATAGGCTTGCGCCTCAAAAACTTCCATTCAGCAGGAGTATATCTTTGCTGTTGTCCAATAGGTCTTTTCGAAGATCAAAATGTGTTCGACTTGATCTCCGCCATTTTGCCCCTCCCCGAGTTGTTTTCTTTTAACAACAACAAAATCTAGGGTGATCTAGGCCTGTGAGAAATTTCAGAGTTGGAAGTGCTGGCTGTGCAACTCCAATGACCTGGGTTTGAGACCCAGATCCCATGGGAAGGAAAGCATGGGCCCCAATCCCAAAACATTGAAATGAGCTGTCAATGTAGATCAGTTTGTAGTGTGCCTTCACACCATATCTAATGTCCTAGGTTCAATCCCCAGCACCACATAAAACCAGGTGCCCTATGATTCCTTCACTTATTAGGTAGAGGTAGGAAGATTAGGAGTTCAAGGTCAGCCTGGGCTATATAAACCTATCTAAAAAAAAAATAGGTGTTAGAGAGGTAGCTCAGTGGTTAAGAGGACTTGCTGTTCTTGCAGAAAACCAAGGTTCAGCAATCAGTATCCACATGGTCTGTAACTCCAATTTTAGGAGATCCAACACCATCTTGTGGCCTCCATGGTACCACACATGTACACGGTATACATACATGTGGACACACACACACACACACACACACACACACTGAGACACTTTTTCCTGGTGGTACTGTCTTGTAAGACTCCAGTGTATGAGGAGGCTCTTGGCCCTCATATGACTGCTGAACTGGGGCGGGGGACTGTTATGTAGGGACATTCCACTCCAGAGGAGTGGGATGGAAGGGTTAGGAGGTAGAGAGTGAGAGGGCGGGACTGGGAAGGGTGGAAAGAGGACACTATGATGGAGATGTAACCTGAAGCAATAAATAAATTAAAAAAATAAAATTTTAAAATGTTTTAAATATTGAAGAAGAATCTCCAGTGGGAGATGATTGAATTGGTGGTAAGCCTTTCTCTTGGCAAGAAAAACCCCTTGCTTCAACTGTAGACAGACTGCTGTCCAAAAAGGACAAAACTTGGAAGCAGATAAGTCGACAGCCTAGCTCTGCCAAGACAGGGTAGGTAAGTCCTTCATAATTCCTGCTCTACAATCAATGTCTGTCAGAGAAATGGGGCCAAACACCTGAAGATTGATGCTGTAATGTATGGAGAGAAAATGGGAACTGTCCAGGCAGCCACTGGTATGTCATTTCTTAGTTTTGGAAGCTGCAGGCCCTGCACTTCCTATATAAGCAGTTATATTTATCCCTCTCAGGTCTCTGAGGCAGTTGAAGAATAGAGAGCTAGAGTCTCATAGCTAAATTTTGAGTTGTTTAGGAAACAAGAGGGTGTTCTGGATCTAAGAAGATATTTTAAAATTATGAGGCAAGTTAGTATGAAAGCTGAGTTAGATATAGAACTTTAAACTCATGGAGATGATTAGATAGTAGAATGTTAAAGTCAGGTGCCAAATACATATGGACTAGACATTGGGAATGTATGCTAAGACATATAACTCTTATAATTGTGGCCTATTTATTTCTGTTGTTTTGTATTGTATTTATAGTTATAAGAGAAAGAACCAGTTTTTGGACTGAAAGGGAGAGCTATTGGGGGGAAAAAGAAATACCTTAAACTAAAAAAAAAAAAAAAAAAAAGAAGGGAAGAGGATGGGGGGGTTGAGGGGGAGGAGGGTGGAAGGGTGGGACTGGAGGGGGGAGTAGGGAGGGGATTGTGACTGAGATGTAACTTGAAGAAATAAAAAATAAATTATTAAAAAATATTGAAGTAGCATTTACATTACATAAAATTTATCATTCAAAAGTTCAATTTAGTGTCATTTAGTTCTTACCAATACTGTAAAGCATGGAGTCTAACTGATGTCTAAATAATTGTTTTTCTTATGTCAAAGAAAGACCTACATCCTTGATGCTGTCACTGCTGGCTCCTTCTCTCCCTAACTGTCACCAGCAATCTATGTCCGGTCTCTGTGACTGGTCATTTTTAGTCTTTGATAAGAAGAGAATCATAAACATTTGACATTTAATGTCTAGTTTATTTCATTTAGTAATTTGTTTGTGAGATGCATGAGTGTTGTAGTACACTCCATATACACACCTTTGCTTTTTATGACTGAATAATATTTATTTTAGGTATATATCTCATTTTGCCATTCATCTATTGATAGAGATGTTGTTTGTTTTGCTTTTACTGACTCTGAGTGGTGCTACCATGTTCATTTTTGTAGAAGTTTTCATTTGAATGCCTGTTTTCAACCTGTTGAGTGTAAGTCCAGAGAATTTCTCGGGCAAGAGGCAACTCTCTTTTTCACTTTTTGAGAGAGCAATGTGACTCTCTTCTACTTTGGCTCACCATTTTATATGACTGTGTGTTTATATGCAGCTGTGTGGCTGTGCGTGGGAGGGTTCTGTCTCCACATCCTCACAAATGCTAACTTTTCTTTTTCTTATTGTTTGTTTATAAATATGCCAATGAGTATGAGCTATTATCTCATTGTGCTTTGGAGTTTCAACTCTCTAGTGATTAATTGTGTTTAGCATGTGCTTTTTGGCCATTTGTATTTCATATATATATATATAAAATCATTATAATGTCTTATACACATAACACACACACACACACACACACACACACACACACACACACACACACTTATTATCAGCAATGGCTCTCTCCTGACAGAAAGGCCAAGCATCCTGTTAAGTCCTTGAGACTGGGTGTTGAGCATTCACAATCTGGTGCTTGAGTCCTATCTTCTGTCTAGTTTGCAATCCTGAAGGAGTACGTTCTGACAGCAGTGAAGGCCTGCCTTAAGAAGAGAATGGATGAACTTACCAGTGAAAGTGAGGGGAGCAGGCAAAACATCACAAGCAGAACCTCTGGCCCAGTTGCTAATATTGTTCCTTCCTGAAACCTCTTGAACTAGGCCTCCATAGTCCACATTGTTCCCAGCATTATTGTCTTCTAAGCATCTTCTACAGTGGCCCATTAACCCGAGCTTGCAGCCTTCAAATATTTTCCTAGTTCAAAGTCTCAAAGTTTTCACATTCCTGCCAGAACACCATGGTCAGGCCTGTCACAGAAATAGCCCATTCCCTAGTACCAATGTCTGCATTAGTTACTTTTTTATTGCTGTGACAAAACCCCATGGCCAAAGCAACATATAAAAGAAAGTATGTAATTGGGGGATCAGGGTTCCAGAAGGTTAGAGTCCATGACCATCATGGTAGAGAAAGGAAGCCAAGACATGGTGAAGGAGCAGTAGGTGAGAGCTTACAACTTGGTCTGCAAGCCCAAGGCAGGGAGTTAACTACTGAGAATAGAGTGGGCCTTTGAAACTTCAAGTCTATTTTCAATGGCACATCTTCCACAATAAAGGCACACCTCCTAACTCTTCCCAAACAGTTGTACCAGCTGGGGATCAAGTATTTGAACATATGAATCTATGGAGGTCTTTTCATTCAAACTACCACAGGAATTATTTTAAATAAAACCACAAGATCATAAAGATTCACTATATATTTTTTTCTAAGAGTTTTATGCTTTTATCTTCTATATGTATTTTGTCCCATTATGTACGAGCTAATATCTTCTTGTTATCTTTGATAGGGCTCAACTCCCATCTCTGGCATGTGAATAGCATCTTCTCTTTCATTTGAACATCAGCATTTCCAGAACCATCTGTTAAATTATTCTCATTTTCCCCCACATTAACAGGCATTGGCAACTTTTCTAAATTAATTGGTCATGGATATATAAGTTTGCTTCTTGTGCTAAATTCTGCTTGTTTTTTTTCTAATTTCTGTCTTTACACTAGTATCATAATTTCAATAGTGTAGCTTGTTAGCATGTTTTGAAACTAAATGACTCTTCTAACTTTGTTTTCTTCTATCATCTATCTATCTATCTATCTATCTATCTATCTCTATCTGTCTTTCATTTATCTATTTATTCTATCTATCATTTACCTATCTGTGTATCCTCCATGTGTCTATCATCTCTGTCTTAGCTGCCTGATATGTCTGTTGTCCGTTTCATTTTAAACCTGAATGTAGGGATAAGCTTTCCCAGTTCTGTAGGAAAGCTCTTGGAATTTTGACTTAAAACACATTGACTCTCCAGATCACTTTTGGCAGTTTGTCTTTCTTAATATTAAATCTTACAATTTATTGGACAGGTTATATCTTTCAACTTACTTAGGCCTTCTTTAGTTTCCTTTTGCAATGTTTTGCAGTTTATAAGGAAATTGCCTTTTACTTCCTTGGTTACATTTATTCATAGACATATTATTTTTTTGGATGGTACAATAAAAAACATTGTTTTCTTGATTTTCTTTCCAGATTTTCTATAGCTGTATATGGAAACACAATTGAATTTATATTGATCTTGGGTTCTGATCCTTTTATTACCTAGTCTATTAATTCTGACCACTATCTGTCCCAATTTGGTTTCTGCTGCTGTGATAAAAATATATACATATTTATATACTTAAAAATTATATATATATATAAACAATTAATGAAAAAGAGGCCATAAATTTGAAATCAAGGAGGGGTATATGGGTAGGTTTGAAGTGAGGAAAGGGAAGGGGTAAATGATGCAATTATATGATAAGCTCATAAAATCAAAGAAATAATTTAAAAATACCATGAACCAAACCATCCTCAGAAAAAAGAAAAATTTATTTCACCTTATATTCCATCATAAAGGGAAATCAGGGTGGGAATGTTGAGGCAGGAATTGAAGCAGAAGCCATGGAAGAGTACTTCATACTCTTGCTTTTGTAGCTTGTTTAGGTATTTGTTAACCCTGAAATACCAGTCCAGGGGTGGTACCACTTACATCAGACCTGGTCATCCCTATAAGTAATTAATTAAGAAAAATGCCATCCTATATAAGTAATTAATTAAGAAAATTAATTTTAAAAATTAAGGAGAAGCAGGTAGGCTAACTACATATATTCATATTTTTCTCCATGGTTTCTTCCCCACTTCTCCAGTGCAGCAGAACACCTATGCAGCCTCCTCCCACCCACAACTCATCTCTAGTGGATCCGGTGGATCTTCCCCTTCTAAACTCCTCCCCCAACTCTTTGCTTTACCTCATTTCCCAACTCCAACAGACGCGCCCTGGTCCTATGATTACACTCCTGCTAGGGAAGAAGGTAAGATAACTGTAGACTTTCACCTCTCCTTCTGCTTTCCCAAAACAAATCCACTAGTCTCATCCCCAGCTCTGCAACAGAGCACCTGATGCAACATCCCTTCCACCCTGCTTTCAGTCACCATACATGGAGAAAAGATCATATCAAGATAAAACCAATTCTCAACAATATTTATCTACAAATCCAGCCACAAGGAGGCACTAGAGCTAAACTTCAACCTAAATAGGGTCCCTACATATAAGAAAACAGAGAATAAATAACATCAGATTAGTAAAGTCAAAAGAAGAGAAACACACACACACACACACACACACACACACACACAGAAGAATCAACAATAATTGGTCACTGATATCTCTCAACATCAATGGCCTCAATCCCCAACAAATGATACAGACTAACAGAATGGATATGAAAACAGGAAACAGGATCCATCCTTTTGCTGCATCCAAGAAATACAATTAACATAAAGGATAGACATCACCTTAAGGTAAGAGGACAGAAAAAAGATATTCTAAGTGAATGGACCTATGAAGCAAGCTGATGTAACCATCTTAATATCTAACAAAATAAATTCAAACTAAAACTAATTAGGATAAGGAAAGACACTACATACCCACCAAAGCAAAAAATTCACCAATAGGAGATTGTAATTCTTAACATTTATGACCGAAACACAAGTACACACCGGATTTGTAAAAGAAATACTACTACAGATTAAATCACATGTTGAAACTTGCACACTAATAGTTGGAGAATTCAGTGTCCCACTCTTGCCAGTAGGGAGATCATCAAGACAAACACTAAACAAAGAAGTGCTGGAGCTCTCTGAAATTATAAGCCAAATGAATCTCACAGATATTACAGAACTTTTCACATAAACACGAAGTATAACTTCTTTTCAACACCTCATAGAACTTTCTCCAAAACTAAGCACATACTCAGACAAGTCTCAACACATACCAGAAAATCAAAATAGTACCCTGCATCCTATCTGACCACCACAGATCAAAACTGGATGTCAACAACATCAGAAACAACAGAAAGCTTATCAACTCATGGAAACTGAACAACTATTTACTGGTTGAAAAACAGGCCAAGATAGAAATTGAGGAAGAAATCAAAGACATTCTAGAATTGAGTGAAAATGAATATACAACATACTAAATCTTATGGGAAACAATGAAGGCTTCTCTAAGAGGTAAGTTCATAGTACTAAGTGCTTACATAAAAAAGGAGGAGGAGAAGGAATCTCATACTAGCAACTTAATAGCACACCTGAAAGCTATAAAACAAAAAGAAGATTTCATTCCCAAAAGGAATATAATTCATGAAATGGACTCAGGATTGAAATCAATAAAATAAAACAAACAAAAAAGCATAACAAACAAACCATAAGAACCAAAGAATTGGCTCTTTGTTAAAATTAATAAGATTGGCAAACCTTTATCCAAACTAACTAGAAGACAGAAAGAATAAATCCAAATTAACAAATGCAGAAATGAAAAGGAGAGATTTAACAACAGACAACAAAGGAATTCAGAAAATGTAAGGACATACCTTAAAAATCTCTACTCTGATAGATTGAAAAATCTAAAAGAAATGTATAATTTTCTCAATACATACCACTTACCAAAATTAAATCAAGATCAGATAAGCAATTTAAATAGAACTATAACCTCTAGTGAAATAGAAGCAGTCATTAAAAGTCTCTCAACCAAAGAAAGCCCAGGGCAACATGATTTTGGAATAGAATTGTCCCAGACTGTCAAAAAAAAGTTAATTCTGAAGGGAATGAAAATTATTAAAAGACCCCCTAAATCGGCAGTAGAACCAGGCCAGCCGCCAGGTGATTCCCGGAACTTAGCTGACCATAAACAGGTTAAAACCAAGAATGAAGGTCAATTGGGCCACGGGCCCCCAGGGCTTCAGGAACTGGCTGACCACAAAGTAGATAACAAAACAAGATTAGATTCATTCCTGAGACAAACAGATGTAGGATATTTCCCGCTGGTTAACTAATGGGCTGGGCTGGTACATTCCAGCTGTATTTCCCCTCCCCCTTGGGTTGTGGTAAACGATGGGCTGGGCTGGTACTTCCCACCTGTAATTTCCCCCACCCCCTTAATTTGTGGTGCTCCCCCATAAAATGTTGGACTCTCCCCCAAATCATGGTCGCGACTCCTAGCCCTGAGTGGGATATGAGTGGCGTCCCTCAGTGCACTGAGCCCCCCCTTTTCCCCCTTTTTCCCCCGAAATAAACCTCTTGTGATTGCATCAAGATGGTCTCTTGTGAGTTTTGGGGCGGCCGTGATATCCTGAGTGTCGGGTGAGGTACTTCCAATCCCCCGGGTCTTTCAATTCCAATACTTCTCAAATTATTCCACAAAATAGAAACAGAAGGAGAATTGCCCAATCTATTTATGAAGCCACAGTTAGGCTGATTTGAAGCCACATTAAGAATCAACAAAGACAGTGAATTACAGACCCAATTTCCCTTATGAACATAGATGCAAAAAATACACAATAGAAACTTGTAAACTGAATACAAGAACACATCAAAAAGATCATACACTATGATTAAGTAGGTGTCACCCCAGAGATTCAGGGATGGTTCAATATACAAAAACCAATAAATGTAAAAAATCTGAAAGAAAAAAAACTCCACAGCATCAGGTCATGAGATACAGAAAAGGCCTTTGACAAAAATCGAACTTCCCTTCATGATAAAAGTCCAGGATAAATTAGGATATAAAGGGGATACCTTAACATACTAAAGGCAGTTTACAATAAGCTCACAGCCAACATCAACTTAAATGCATAAAAACTAAAAGCAATTTCACTAAAATCAAGAACAAGACAAGACTGTCCACTCTCTCAATTCCTATTTTATATAAGACTTGAAGTCTTAGGTATATCAATAGGTCAACTGAAGAAGATCAAGGGATACAAATTGGATAAGAAGAAGTCAAAGTATCATTATTTGCAGATGATATGGTAGTATACATAAATCACCTGAAAAAACCCACCTGGAAACTCCTACACTGGATAAACACTTTCATCAAAGGAACTGGATACAAAATTATCTCACAAAAAACCCAGTAGCCCTCCATCTATAAGAAAAGTACTATGTCAAAAGGACTGAGAAAGAAATCATTGAAACAACACCTTTACAATAGCCTCAAATATAAATATAAAATATCCGCAAAATCCACAAAGCAAGTTCCAGGACAGCCAATACTGTTACACAGAGAAATCCTGTCTCAAAAAACCCCATATATACATACATATGTACATACATACATACATACATACATACATATATATACATATACATAATTTTGAAGGTTTTTTATCAACCAAATGAAAGACTTGTATGGTAAAGCTTAAGTCATTGTAGAAAAAAATCTGAAAAAGATATAAAAAGTTGGAAAGATCTACCATGTTCATGAATCAGTAGGATCAACATAGTAAAAATGGCTATCCTACCAAAGTCAATTTCAGATTCAACGCAATCTCCATCAAAATTTCCACATAATTCTACACAAATCTTCTAAAAGGACAACTTTCAGCTTCATATGGAAACTCAAAAATAGAGATAGCTAAAACAATTCTGAATAATAAAAAATTGCTGGAGGTATCACAATCCCTAATTTTAAATTGTACTACAAAACTATAGTAATAAAAACAGCATGGCATTGGTACAAAAGCAGACAGGTTGATCAATGGATCAAATGGAAGACCCAGACATAAATCTACACACCTATGGACACATTATTTTTGATAAAGAAGCAAGAAATACACACTGGAAAAAGACAGTATCTTCAACAAATGGTGCTGGTCAAACAGGAAGCTCCACATAAAAAATGCAAATAGATCTATACTTACCACCTTGCTCACTCAACTCCAGATCAAGCACTTCAACAAAGAACCCAGTATGAACCTGATAGATGAGGAAGAGGAATGGCCTTGAACTTATTGGTACAGAAAAAGACTTTCTGAACAGAGCACATTTAGCACAGACACTGATATCAACAAGTAATAAGTGGGACTGTCATAGTTAGGGTTTCTATTACTGTGAAGAGACACCATGACCAAGGCAACTGCTATAAAGGAAAACATGTAATTGGGGCTGACATGGCAACATGCAGACAGACAAGTGCTGGAGAGGTAGCTGAGAGCTCTAAATCTGGATCATCAGAATGCAGAAAGAGAGTGAGTCACTGGCCCTGATTGAACTTCTGAAACACCAGAACCCATCCCCCAATAACACATTTCCTCTAACAAGTTCATGCCTACTACAACATGGATACACCTACTCCAATAAGGCCACCCTTCCTAATGCCAGTCCCTAAGTATTCAAACATATGAGCCTTTGAGGACAATCTTATTCAAACCTCCACAGTGACTTCAAATATCCAAGAAGCTTCTGCATGGCAAAGGACACCATTACTTGGAAAAATTAGAAGCCTACAGATATGGAAAAGATTTTTACCAACTACACATCTACAACTACAACTACAGCAGAGCATTACTATCCAACATATATAACACACTGAAGAAACTAGGTATCAAGGAAAAAAAAATAATCTAATTTAAAAGTGGGGTGCAGATCATTCTCAACAGAGAAAACACAAATGGCTGAGAAACACTTAGAATATATTCAATATGTTTAGCCATTGGGGGAATGCACAGCAAAACTCTTTTGAGATTTCGTCTTATAACTGTCAGAATGGCGAAGTGGAACACATATTCATTGCTGGTGGGAGTGAAAACTTGTACAGATACTAGGGAAATCAATGTGGTGGTTTCTCAGGAAGATAGGAATCCCTTTGCCTCAAGATCCAAGTCTAACACTCTTGGGCTTATATCCAAAGGATTCTTTATCCTACCACAGGGCACTTGCTCAACTATGTTCATTTCTGTTCGATTAGTAATAGTCAGAAAGTGGAAACAACCTAGATATGCTCAATGGATGAATAAACAAAATGTGGTAAATTTACACTATGGAGTGTTAGTCAGCTGCTAAACAAAATGACATCACAAAATGTCCCAGCCAATGGGTGGAACTAGAAAAATAATTATTCCGAGTGAGGTATCCCAGACCCTGAAAGAAAAATATAGTACATGTTCACTTCTTTGTGGAAATTAGCTGTTACATCAATGATAACCAAGGTAGGTATATAGTAAGGGACTAGAGGGTACAGATAAATATCATTAGGGAAGGGAAATAGAATAGATAGTTATGGATGGATGGGGAGCGCGTCTGGAATGGGAGAACTGAGTGGAGATGAGAAGGAAAGAGGGGGTACTGGGAGAAAATATGGGGAGAGACAATGAAAATTGAGGGGCACTTAAGGGGCAATATGGAAACCTGATACTGTAGAAACCACCTAAAATATATACATGCATTGAAGTCAACCTAAATGAAACTATCAAATAATGGGGAAGACAAAGACCCAAGTGGTCATCTCTTGTCACCAAATGAAACTTCTACTACTAGGTTTGAGTTACATCTAATTGAATTGTTGGCCAAAGAGGCCTCATGAGAATCCTTCCAAAACCCAGGCTGTTACCAAGACAGGTTTCTCTCTTCAAAATAAAGGCCCCATTGCTATAGACAACCACCTACCTACACAACTTACTGAACTGAACATGGACATGTTGAGCTGATACCTCCATAGACCTTATATTACAGTGTCTTTGTTACAGGATCATACTCTGCAAGCTACCAAAACAGAAATATAAACACAAAGGCAACCAAAAACCCTTCATCTACAATGGTGTACTTGCTACCCGCAAGATATACTAGCACAATGGTGGGGCAAAGCTTGAAACAAGGGTTGGCACAAACAAATCAATAACTGGTCTGAGTTAAGGTCCACTCCATGAGATGGAACCCATAGCCACCACTGCTCAGGTGACCAAAAACTTGAAACCAGATAGCCCAAGGGCCTAGGGAAAAATCAAATAATTCTGATCTAAAAAGAATGTAATCAGAAAATGAGTCCTAATGACATTCTGCTATGCTCATAGAGCAGTGCCTTGCTCAGCCATCCTCAGAGAGGATTCCTCCTGCAACAGATGGGAACAAATAAAGAGACCTGCAGCCAGACATTATGTAGAGAGTGAGAGACCGTTGCACACTCAGCTCTAAATGGGATGTCTCCATCAAATCCCTCCCCTCAGAACTCAGGAATCCCCATGAAAGGGGAAGCAGAAAAAATGTAAGTGCCAGAGGGGATGGAGGAGAGCAAGAATACAAGCCCCTAAAGCAACGCGAGCAAAGCTCGTATAAACTCACAGAGACTGAGGCAGCATATGTAGTGTACGCACGGGTCTGCACCAGGTTTTCTGTGCTTATGTTGTGTCTTCCAGTTTACTGGAAGACATATGGGATTCCTTTATATGTTTCTATGGGATTCTCGATTCTGTAAACAAGAGGGTCTCTGACTCTTTTGGGTCTTCTCCCTCTATTGGCCTCTTTTCCTACAGTTGGTCTGTCTTATCTGACTCCAATGTGATAGTGTTTCTTATCTTTTATTATGCTATATTTAAAAAAAATGAATGA
The DNA here is from genome assembly GCA_907164525.1 of Lophiomys imhausi. NCBI lineage: Eukaryota > Metazoa > Chordata > Mammalia > Rodentia > Muridae > Lophiomys > Lophiomys imhausi. The sequence goes on along the minus strand of CAJQZJ010032380.1, from coordinate 52,502 downwards.
ATGAATGAATGTAAACGAGCCACTAAGGTACTGTCATTTATACCTGCTCGGAGAGTAAAAATCAGTTTTCTCTATTGAAATGACACTAGGTATATCAACCACTCCAGGGTACATCTCATGATCAGGAGTAATTGACCAACAAATAATGGTCTCCATGCAGTTTCTTTTTTCCTTTTTCCTTCTTATTTTCTTTTTAGTGATGTTTAGGTTTGGAATGTTTTGCTGTATTGGGATTTTGATTTGTTTTTCTGAGAAAGAAGTTAACGTTGGGTGGTCAGGTGGGAGGACAGGATCTGGATGGATTTATTGGCTGGGAAGAATATGATCAAATATATTTAAAATTTAAAATTATTTTAAATAATAAAAAATAGAAATTTTTTAAACAGAAAATTTAAAACAGAAATAACAACCACAAGACACCCTTTCCAAGATCATAGAAGAAACGGCTGCAAACCTAGGTCTTTTGGTCACCAATATCTGTATTTTTCAATAGTGGACTACACAGAAGGAAAAAATAGATTCCCTGGTTCCTGGAAAACCAAGTATGTATACATTTTGTATAAAAAGAGTCATGCCTTCCAATGGTTAGTTTGGAACTGAGGATAATATGAGTTAGGATGATTTCTTCCTTCCAAAAAGAGAAAAATCACAGAATTTTAAGTTTCTGACATGCTCGAGACATTTTGGAGAGAGATGAAAGTTTTGTAGCCTAATACTTTAGCTATTACAAGGTAAGAAAGTTTATGAAGTTCTGAAAATTTTCAGCACAGCACAGAACACATGAGGTAAAAGTGAAAAAGCAAATCTGACATAGTCCAGTTTTTAATAACCCAGTAAGGATGTTATCATTCCAAAGTGGATTTACTTACTCTAATAAATCCAATAATCTATGCTCTTTTATTTTCTTCTTCAAGATAAGCATGACATTGAAAATTCTAAAGATAAAAGTATTAAAAGAAGACAAAAAGCATTTTAAAGAAAAGAATAAAGCCTTACTATGTTTGCAATTGTCAGTTGCCTTGATATGAACAATGCACACAATAGTTTCTGCTATTTTTAGTGTAAGAACAGCAGACATCTATGTCGTGAAACTAAAATGCCTGTTAGATAGGGCATCTTAGTCTCACAGTGAGGGGGCAAAGGAGAGTGCGGTACTTTAATTCAGGTCCATTAAAACTTGTAATGTTTTAGTGCCCGATTCCTAGTATCAACATTATATTTGAATGGTAGATTTATGAAGCACACTTAAGATGATTATGAAATAAATATAAAAGTATTAATCTGGCAGTAAACAAAAAGATCACCACAGCATGAAAACATGCACAAGAGCAACACCTGAATGATGAGGTCTCTCTCAGGGCAGATGGAGGACAATTACACTTTTACGGGATATATAAAACTCCTATTATTTTCTCCCAACTATTTCTGGGTCTAATTAGAAGAGCAGTCAAGCTGTGCTGGGCAGACATGAATGAAAACCTACCTTTCTGTGTTTACTGGATGTGAGGGGATAACCTAACAACCCCTAAAGTCCTGGTGTTAGAATCCCTTGTATGTAAATTGCTCCCAAAGCAACGTCATAGAGCATAAGACGGTGATAAATGTATTCTGAGAAGAACTAAAATTTTTCCAGACACTCTTTTGGGTTTGTCTCCATTCTTATTTATTATAGTCATGCTACTGTACAATATAACACAAAACCTAGATATTACAAGAGCACATACATTCTCAGAACAAGGCAACTGCCTCAAGGGAAGAAAGAGAAGCACACCTTGAAAAGACCTTCCTCTGAGATTACAACCACTGTTCCTTATTGCCTTGCCACATAAATATAGAAATGTTAAAGTGTTTGAGGAGAAAAAACACTGATTGTGCTTGGGGTATTTTGGTATTGTAGCAACCTGTTAGAGGAGCAGTTGCCCGTGTTCCTCCAAGTAATCAGTTCCTTTATTGGCCAAACATCTTGGTATGTTGGTTATTTTTGCCTTATTGTATATGTTGGAAACAAATCACTATGCATTCCTCAATCTCAATGAAAGGGAAACTAACTTTAATTTGTTCAAAAGCCTAAGTTTCAAAGAATTTCCATATTATATAAAGAATTGAATGTTCTGATACAATCAAACTTCTTATATCAGAATGTATTTGTATTTTATTTATTTATTTATATTATTATTATTAATTCATTTAGGTTAATTAAGTTTATTTATTTATTTATTTATTTATTTATTTATAGCCCAATTGAAGTCTCTACCCTCCTCTGGGTCCCACCTCCCACTCCCTTCCCCCTATCCTTCCTCCTCTTCTCCAAAGAAAAGGGGAGTCCCCTGTATTATTCAACCCCACACATAGGGTCACATCAGGATGGAGGGCATTCTCTTCCATTGAGACCATGCACCCTAACCCCATTAGGGGGAAGTGGTCAAAAAGCAGGTATCAGAGTCCATGTCAGAGACAGCCCCTGTTACACTTGATACGGGACCCACATGATGACCAAGCTGCCCATTGGTTACATATGTGTAGGGGGCCTAGGTCCAGTTCATGCATGCTTTCATTGGTGCTTCAGTCTCAGTGAACCCCCATGATCCTAAGCTAGTTGTCTCTGTTGGTCTTCTTGTGAAGTTCTTGTGCCCTCTGAATCTTTCTATCCTTTCCCTGGCTTCTCCTAATGTTTGGTAGTGAGTCTCAACACTGTTTGGATCCTCTGTGGCATGGAGGTTCTCAGAGGACAGTTATACTATGTTTCTTTCTGTAAGCATGGTAGAGTATACTTAGTGGTGACAAGGGTTGCCTTTCTCCCTTGTGGTAGGTCTCAAGACCTGTCATTGTTTGGACATTCCCTCAATTACTGGTATGTCTTTATCCCTGCACTTTTTGTATACAGAGTAACTTTTGGGTTGAAGATTTTGTGGGTGGGTTGGTGATCCCCTCACTCCCACAGAAGATGGGGGGGCCTCTTCAGTGTCCATATCCCCCACTGCTAGATGTCTCAGATAGAGTCACCCCATATCCTCCCAAAGGCCTACCCTGTTGCTGGTCTCCAGCTTGTCTCAAGTCTCTGAAGAAAGAAATCAAAGAAAATATCAGAAGATGAGAAGATCTCCCAAGTTCATGATCAGTAGTATTAACATAGTAAAAATGACCATTTTATCAAAAGCAATCTACAGATTCAATGCAATTCCCATCAAAAATACCAACACAATTCTTTACTGTCCTTAAAAGAACAATCCTCAAATTCATATGTGAAAACAGAATGTATTTTAAAATATACTTATTTTTATTTTAAGTATATTAAGTATATTGGTTCTTGCCTGCATATGCGTCTATGAACCATGCAGACAGTACCTAAAGATCCCAGTTTCAGATAGTTGTGAGCCTCCATGTGGGTGGTGGGAAACAACCCCAGGTCCTGCTGAAGAGCAGCCAGAATTCTTAGCCACACTTTAGCTCTCCTAGAATGCAATTTTAGTCTCAGATAGAAAACATTTTGTTACAACAGAATGTAAACTTTATAGTAGAGACTATCTACAGGTACACCAAGCTAGAAGACTATTTTATTATGTACAAAACAAGTTATTTTAGCATTCACAAAGTATCAATAACCTTTGTAAAGACTTTTCTTGCAAGAATTCTTTACAAACTGGATTTAGGGGGCTGTAAACATTTCTAACAAACACAAAAAGAACTAAATAATAAACAAGGGGATATTTTATGTAATAGCCAGAGGCAGTGCTGGGCAATTTTCTAAGTAAAATTTAATTTTATAATCTTGTCTTGAATGTTGGCAAAAATTCCTGTAAGAGGAACAGAAGGGATGAGGACCATCGCGCGACTGCTTGGGGGCTTCATTTATTCATTACTTGTTTCACTTTAAAGTAAGAAAAAATGAGAGCATATGTCCCATTTACTCAAAAGGTTATACTTTATTCCAGGCTAGATAACATGTTAGCCACTCTCCCCCTACTCTATGAAAGATGGTATGATGTTCAATAAATTGGAAACCAAGAGAGTCCATTAAGTAGTTACTTTGTTAATATGAAGCACAAAAATTAATCTACCCATTTTTCTCTTCTAGGTGAAGTGACTCATTGTTTTGACATCTAACATATGACACATTGTTTCTTCGCTGTCCTGAGTGGAATTTAAAAGACCTCTGCTTTTAAAAATCTTGTTTCATTTATAAAAGAATGAGCAACGCTTGTCAGAAAGTAGGGCAGGATGCCCACATGGCCAGGGCTATGAGGCTATGGCTCATTATAGGATGTCATCCATGAGTCACTCTTGAGCAAATCATGCTGAGAGATCCTGGGGCCTAAAGTGATAATTAACTTATCCGTGACCAGATGATGAGCACTCAGAATTGAAGTACAGATTTTCTGACTCACTTTTCCTGATTGTATTTCTTACACATATCTTTCCTTAGGTTGAAAAAGTGTTTCCTACGTGACAATAAAAGATCTTAAAAATATTGGGTCAGAGGGATGGGATGGGTGGGAAAGGGGGTAGAGGTTGGGAGGCAGGGGACGGGAGGGGGTGGAGGGAGGTGGTGGCAATGGAGACGTAACGAAGTAATAAATACACATTTAAAAACAAAGAAAATGGCTACTTAAATTATTTACTTATATTTAAATTGTTAAAAAAATATTGGGCTTCTTTGTGAATGGGTTTCATCATGGGCTTCTGCCAATCTTCTCTGTGGGTCTGTGGAATTCCAAAAGTAACACAGGCAGCTGCATAATTCTCTTTAGCATCACATGAGGGACCCTCCTAATACTACTAAGCTGTGATATTTAGTTCATCAGTAATAATAGTTTGGATGTAGGATATGGTTGCATTGTTTAGCCAACATAATTTCAAGGAGTCACAGAAAAGCATAATTACCAAGCTCTAATCTTGTAAATATCTCTCTGCAGGTTGGGATGCCAATATGGACACAATTCCTTTCCTTACTCTTTCCTTACTCTGTGGGAGAAAAGAGGTTTATTGACATCTTCATCTCTAATGACAGAGAAAGCTATTACAATAGGATTTTTTTTTTTAAAGAAAATAATGTCAAATAACTAAATCAGAGAAACGAAGGATTTGGAGAACTCCAGTAAAGATGCATCTGATTTGCTTGAGAAGGCTGGTTATTACTGTAGACTCCAGGGTTAAGGTTGAAGACTCCAAGGATGCATTACCACGAGTAACTTCTTGACTTCATTATCTAACAGCTGTGTTCTCTGAGCAAGCATCTCTGTCCTTCTATTTCTCCTGCTTAATAGTGTAATAGTAGTTCAGATTCCATGTAAAATTCTCACAGTTGGTGTGAATGTACTACAAATGCTAAAGTGTTACTTGTTCTTAGTAGACAGGAAACAGGAGACAAATAGATCTGTAACAACTGTTTGTACTATTTAACTGTCAACTTTTGTTTCAAGTTGCAAAAGAGTTTGGCTTTGGCTAATATTACTAAGAACGTCTGGCATATTCTTTGGAGACTCATGACTTCAGGATACAAATAAAGTCTTCACAGTGATGGCTTACCCTCATAATATGAACTTCAGAAGGCAAGGTGTCAATAGCAACAAAGTTTTACTTATAAAAATACTACTACACGTATGGTAGGCATCCATAGGACAAATGGAGGCATTTTTCTTGGATCTGGATGTGAGGAGGTCATTCCCAATAACCAGGAGTCAGGTGGAGTTGACAGTAGAGCACACGGAGGTGAGGAGACTGGATGTTTAACAAAAGTTCTTCACTGTTTCCAATTTCCTGATGAAGAAGGAACAAGGTAGCCTTTGCTTAGAGTAAACATTAGAGAGAAAGTGAAAACAACTTAACTCCATTTGTTTCTTATCTAGTGCTAAACAATTTTGTATGTTCATCTTTTTCTGAATTAGTTTATTTCTTTGACATGAATTTCTATCTTTTTTTAATAATTTATTTTTTATTTCTTCAAGTTACATCTCAATCACAATCCCCTCCCTCTTCCCCCCTCCAGTCCCACCCTTCCACCCTCCTCCCCCTCAACCCCCCATCCTCTTCCCTTCTTTTTTTTTTTTTTTTTT
>CAJQZJ010032380.1:0-31449 GCA_907164525.1 Lophiomys imhausi | reverse complement strand
TTCCTGTTTTTCCTGACTTCAACCTTGTTTTTCAGTCTATTAAGTCTTTCCTGTTTTTCCTGACTTCATGCTGATAATGCTCTTCAGGCCCCGAATTAAGAGACAGTATCAGAAACTCCTATATATTTTCTAAATCTAATTTATCTAACCCCTACAGTCTCCCTTATGTATCTGGGAAATTTTTTTTATTTAAAACACTTATAAGTATTAATACTTAACAAACACCTATGAAACACCTATATCCTATGACCTAATACCTAAAACTTAATACCTATGAGCATTTAATATCTAAGAACACCTAAACAACCCTATTTTAATTTTCTTAAAAGGATATTAATACTCTTAGCATAGGTCCATGCAAGACAATTTGATTTTAGAAGTCTGGTTATAGCAGTCAGAGCACATAGTCCTTTCCAAGCTAAATGTCTCTTGGGCCTAACTTTGCCAGTTCATGTGGTCAGTTTATTTCAACCACTAGATTGTGGCTGGCTTACGAGGTCAGCCTGTTTTAATTGTTAAACTTGAGGTCAGCTTCCTCCATCAGCTGAGAATCACTTCTATAGTCTCCTCAGCCCGTGTATGCTTCAGGGCCTAGTATTTTTTCACCACAGCTTCTTAACTCTGTCCTCCATGTTCACTCTCCCAGTACTCTCAGGCCCCTGGACAGATGTCTTAGGGGCCAGTTTTTAAGAACTTTCTTTAAGCAGGCTGCCTTTTCTGCCAGCCTTCTTAGGCTGGCTTACGGGATTTGCCTCAGGATGTTGTAGCCTAAAGGCTGACAAATGGCATACATTGTTGTACACTTCTCCAGCATGCATTGTCTTTTTCACCCATGGGGGCAAGAGTGAGAGCCACATGGAGCTCTCTGGTTTCTAAAGAGTGTAATCTCACAGTCTTTTCTGGAATGGCACTTGCTCATGAACTCTCTCTCGATATCTACTAGTCCCTGAGGCTTCTTGCAGCAACTGACATCATCTGCAGCTTGTTCCATTTCTTAGCCATCCGCCTTCAACAAGGCATATTGTGTTTCTTACAGAGCTGTGGCCTCAACTGGGCTCTGCCCATCTTGGCCCCCAAGTCTAAGCCACTCAGAGCTCCTCCTTTATGTGCTGCCAGGTGCCAGGTTGATCTGCTTACTAATACACTAAAGAGAATTAACTCCTGTCACACCCTTATATCTAGCCTAGAACCCTGAGTAGGTCTTCTCATTTCAATCAGCATAATAAACATAATCCCTTATAGTCTTATAGATGAAAACCCAACTAAAGTAATTCCTCAGAGGATTATCTCTTGGGCATTCTAGATATTGTCAAATTAACAATCAATATTAAATATCACATGTCTATGTCTTATTAACTTTTCTCAATTTTTAAAGTTTTTTCAGAGCTAACCCAGACCCAGAAGGATGCACATGGCATCTATTTACTTATAGTCGGATTTTAGCCATATAGAACTGGATAACTATACTACAACCAATGCACCAAAGGGAACATGAACATAGAATTTTTTTCTTGTCAGTGAGACACTTTGCCCTAGTGGTGCTGCCTTGTAGGCCCCCAGTGTATGAGGAGGCTCTTGGCCCTCATATGACTACTGAACTGGGGTGGGGAACTGTTATGTAGGGACACTCCACTCCAGAGGAGTGGGATGGAAGGGATAGGGGGTAGAGGGTGGGAGGGCAGGACTGGGAGGGGTGGAAAGAGGACACTATGATGGAGATGTAACCTGAAGTAATAAAAAAAAGGTCAGAAGACACCCCACATAGGTACTGCACCCAAACTCAGTTCCTATGCAAGAGTACTATGCAAGATACCTGAATTGTTTATTTTAAAATTAGTATACTAAGTGAGAAGAATTGATTTTAAGAATCACACAGATTTCATGTGAGAAACTATGAGACAATGGTACATGTTACTTTTATGTGACCTGGCAGAATAATTTATGAAGGAAAGATTATTTTGGCACAAGATTTTAGCCTAGTACAGCATAGATGCCATGCAGGAGTGGTCAGTGAGTTGGCCAAGAGCAAAAGACAGTGGTTTTCTCATATAACTGATAAATGGAAGCAAAAAGAGCAAGAGAGGGGAATTAGGGGTGGGTCTCATCTTTAAAACCCACCCCTTATAGCCTAATTTTACCTGAGATACTCAGCCTTCTAAAGATTCTACAACTTTCAATACAGAGCCACAAGCTGAGCACAAAGTTCTCAACATGGAGCAGTGGGAGACATTCCAGATTCAAGAGGGTGTTCTGGATCTAAGATGTTTTTAAGATGGTGATACAAGTTAGGAAGGAAGATGAGTTGGATAAAGAATTTTAAACTCATGGAGATGGATGCATAGTAGAATGTTAAAGCCAGGTACCAAATACGCATGGACTGGACATTGGGAATTTGTGCTAAGTCTTATAATTTTCATAACTGTGGCCTAATTATTTTTGTTGTTTTGTATTGTATTTATTGTTATAAGAGAAAGAGCCATTTGTTGGAATGAAAGGGGGAGCTGCTGGGGGGGGGGGATATACCTTAAACTTAAAAAAAAATAAAGGGAATGGGGGGGGGAAGGGGGGGGGGGGGGGGTGGGACGGGAGGGGAGAGTAGGGAGGGGTTTGTTATTGAGATTTAACTTGAAGAAATAAAAGAAAAAAGAAAAAGTTTACATATTGTATTAGTCAGGATTCTTCAGAGTAGTAGAACTTATAGAATGAATCTGCCCCATATATACATAGATCTCTTTCCAGCTATATGTATGTATATGTATATATACATATATAATATATATTCTAATATATGCATATATTATACATGTATATGTACATATATAATATATTATATACATATTTGTATATATACATATTTATGATATGTATATATATGATTTTTTTTTAGAATGACTTATAAGTTGTGCTCCAGCTAATTCAACAATGGTTTGATATAAACTGAAAGTCTACAAATCCAGATGTTGTTCAGTCCTCAAGGGTGGATATCTCAGCTGGTGTTCAGTAGATGCTGGAACTCCAAAGAAGTAGGCTCTGATGTCAGTGGACTTGCCAGCAAGTTGGGAGCAATCAGTTAAAGAGCAAAAGCTTCCTTCAGAATCTTTATATAGACTTTCAGCAGAAGGTGTGGCCCAGATTAAAGCCCTGTATGTTCCTACTACTTCCATATTCAAATTAGAAGTGGATCTTTCTATTTCAAATTAAGTTAAAAAAAAAAATCCCCTACTGGTGTGTCCTCCAATTTTTTAATTGTAATTAGTTACAGATGTAGTCAAGTTAGCAACCAAAAATAGCCATCACTCATGTATAAATATTTTGTCTGCATGTATACACCTAGTGTCTATTTAAGTCAGAAGAGAGCATTAAGTCCTTGGGAGCTGGGATTCCAATTGCTTGTGAACTACCATGTGAATACTCTGTAAGAGTAGCACGTGTCCTTTACCACTGAGACATTTTTTTTCAGTCCTACACAACATTTTAAAATTATAACCTTCTGCACATTGTCTCCATAGGCTTAGGCCCATTTTAGAATGCAAAGTATATTCAGTTCAGCTTCAAAAGTCCCCATAGTCTTTAACAGGTTCGTCATTATTTAAAAGTACAAATCCAGACTCTCTTCTGAGATTCAAGCCATTTCTTAGCTGTGAGCCCCTCTGTAATAAAAAATCAAGTTGCATAATTGCAGTGTATAATGGCATAGAATACATTCCTATTCAAAAAGAGATGAACAGGGACGTAGTGGGCAAAGATATGGCCAAAGCAAAACCGAAACCCAGCAGGAAAGGTCCTCACTCCATCTCCGGTATCTGGGACTTGTAATAAAGACCAAAAAGCTTAGGTCTCCCCACCCTTTCTACTTACTGCCTTCATCTGACACAGATTTTCTCCTAGGCCAGTTATGTTCAACATTTAGAGATTATCTCATTGGATGTCACATGGTCCTTGCATCACTAACAACCTGGGGTCTCAATGTGCTTTATCTCCACAGTTTCACATAGTAGCTTCCAAGGGAGTCTCCTTTCAGGAACTCAGACTCTACCATGCATTGCCTGACCCCAGTGGCTCTCTGTATTTGTGGTGCCGTGAATCCTACATCTTTTATGTTTCCCAAGTCAATACCATGTGGCTAGCAGAGTCGAGTTCTGCTGGTTTGGGATGTAGCTTAACTTCCCTGTACTGCCCCTCCAATAGTCCATGTTTGTTTTCCAGGCTGACTTTGGCAAATACTTCCTTAAATGTGCTGTTTTCAGGAAACCCCTTAATTCTAGGCTATTTGTCACATGCATGCACACAAGTTTGCTTCTTTGGTGGTTATAGATCTTGTCAAGCTGATAATTAATGCTTACCACCAGTAAGCAAGTAACAGTGAAGTAGTGTAACTGAGGCCACAGATGTAACTTCAATACAATCTTTGCACTTAGCTATACACATTCTGTCAGTGAACAAGATTACTTGGCATCAATTGGGTTATGTACTTACTGGGATTCTCTGAGATTATAGCCACACGAGGACTAAATGGGACATATTGCAGGTGTTGTTTGGCTCTAGTTTATTCCAGTTACCCACACTGTAGCTCTATTGCAAAGTTCTTAACTCTATTCCTTCTTTCCTTAACTTAAATATAAGTAATATGGACAAATAGTAAAGGTCAGTTCATAGTTGATTCTGGACTTCATTTCACACTGAGTATTGGACTTTCCCAATGAACGTGTTAGTGAAAGGGTTTCTAACTGCTATAATAAAAACTTGGTAGCAGGGAAGTCGACAGCCTAGCTCTGCCAAGACAGGGTAGGTAAGTCCTTCATAATCCCTGCTCTACAACAAATGTCTGTCAGAGAAACAGGACCCAAAGGCTGAAGATTGATGCTGGAATGTATGGAGAGAAAATGGGAACTGTCCAGGCAGTCATTGGTATGTTCTTTCTTAGTTTTGGAAGCTGCAGGCCCTGCACTTCCTATATAAGCAAATATATTTGTCCCTCTCAGGTCTCTGAGGTGGTTGAAGAGTAGATAGCTAGAGTCTCATAGTTAAATTTTGAACTGTTTAGGAATCAAGAGGGTGTTATAGATCTAAGAAGATACTCTTAAAAGTGTGTTGCAAGATAATATGAATGTTGAGTCACATATAGACCTTTAAACTCATGGAGTTGGTTAGATAGTAGAATGTTAAAGTCAGGGGCCAAATATGTATAAACTGGACATTGGGAAGGTATACTGGGCCATTTAACTCTCATAAATGTGGCATATTTATATCTGTTGTTTTGTATAATACTTACTGTTATAAGAGAAGGAACCATCTGTTGGACTGAAAGGGGAAACTTCTGGGGGGAAGAGGGTGGAAGGGCGGGATAGGAAGGGGGAATAGGGAGGGGTTTGTGACTGAGATGTAACTTGAAGAAAAAAAATAAAGTATTTATAAAAAAAAAAAAAACATCACTAGAGCTACATTAGAAATAACCAAAACTGTTCTTCAGAGGGTAAAATGTTTTAATGTGTGTATATATTTTCATATAGTCATTTCCCCTGAATCTAATCTAAATGATCATGTTGGCAGCTAGCCCAGTAAAGAGAGATCCTAATAAATACGCAGTTACGTGGATAGACTGTTCAATAAGGCTGCTTTGTGGTACAGAAGCTTACTCTTAATGACCACTCTTATGATGACGATTTTTAGGAATTAGAAAAAGCATGAAGGCAGGCTGCATATTTTTTTTACTTGTTCTTATTATAAACCTTAGAAAGTTCTTGAAGAGCTGGGTACTTTGGTATCTCACTGTATAGTTATGTGTTGTCATATTAGCATAAAACAAAATTGGAGACTTGACCCTTGTCATGGTTAAACTATGACACACCTGCAATTTGGCTTGAACAGTCGCTTCCAAGCTGGAGTGCTATTTAGAAATGTGTGGAACCTTCAGAACTCAGGGCCTAACTGGAGGAAATGCGTTACTGGGGACATGCTAATGAAGCTTCCATAAGTCTGTCAGTGCTCTACTCTCTTTGGCTCCTGCCTTTCATGAAATAACAACCTCCCTCTCCACCTACTCTGAGTCTGCCTTGCATAGACTCAGAACCAATGGAGCTGAGGATGAAGGCCAGAAGTCTCTGAAGCCGTAGGTCAAAATAAAAGCCAGCCATCTCTTCAGTTGTTTCTACAAGGTAATTTTCTGCCAACAATTAAAAAGTGACTATTACAACCCAGAAGTTTCACTTGTATTTAAAAGTATTTGAAGAAAAAGGATTGTTATATTTGATAATATATTAGAATAAAAATTTTTATATATTTCTTAGCCAATATTTATCCCCAACACTGTAATAATTAAAAGCCACTTCCGGAAAAGCAAGTAAAGGCCAGTGAAGCAACAGATGGTCTGCTGAGAAAATCAGTCTTTTAATATTGTGTATTAATACAGAAAAGAAACATGTTTTAAATGTTTTATGTATGTGCCTGAATGTGTCTTAAAGACTAAGATTTGAGTCTGCACATAGTGAGTAATAAATGCTGGGTTGGTTATGTGGGCTGAGCATATGTTATTACTGCTTCAGACAAGACTTTAAGGCTGTGGAATATTTACATATACACTCATAATGAGATATCTTAATTATTCCCCCAAATTCATTTAGACTTCAAAGGCACATTCTACATGTATTCAGTTCTTGAGTGTGTCTCTCTGTGTGTGTTTTTTAAATCTAATACAATAGTTTTATGTTACACAATATTTCTTGTTTGCTTACAAACTGTCACATGAGATTATGTCTGAAATTTACCACTTGAGACATCCTAGTCCTCACAAAGGGTTGGATTTTTTGTCTTTCCAGTCATCAGACTTTCAGATTACTGTATTCAATCTGTACCCACCGAATACAAAAGAAGACATTTTTTTACTTACCAATTGGACATGCACACAAATTTGTGTTTCCCACCTTTCTTTCCATTAGACAATAAAACAATTCTCACAGACTGCTTCTTACAAAATGGGAAAGGAGCTGGGTTTGGTGACACGTGCCTGTAAATCCAGTGCTTAGGAGGCAGTTAAAGGTGGATCTCTGTGTTCAAGGCTAGGCTGGAGCTCCATAGAGGAGCCCTGTTTCAAAACAAAACAAAAAAAGAAAACAGCCTTGACCTGATTAAAGGAAAAAAAAATCTCAGTTGCTTTGGAATTGGGTGCATTGGGAAATAATTGTGGAAATTTACAACTCTAACATATTGTCAATCTTCGTTTTGTATGTTTTTTTTTTAAACCAACAGTTATATAGACCACAAGAAATGAAGAAATCATTATTAGTCAAAGTAGCATTTTTTATAAGTAGTTCTGAGAGGTTGTTACATGAATATAAAACACAAGCCATGAAGTGACACTAAGATGGCAACCAGGTGTAGGGGAAGAATGCTGAGAAGGGAATTAAGACAAGTGATTTTCATCACAATTGTAAAACAAACACATACATCACAAGAGGAAGGGCTAGCCACTCGAACTGCACCAAGTAACAATGGGATCAACAGTGAGAGAAGGTCCTCGGATATGTCATCAGTATCCTTCCTGCTCTCTGACTCTAGAACCCTCTCTTGGTAACACATTTTGTAGTTAGGCAACTTTGCACTGTAGTTCTTATGTTCCTCCTTTCATATTTCCCAGGGGTCTCATGCCTCTTCAATACAAACTAACAATTTTGTATGTCACCTGGGTCCTCTTCCAGGTTCTTTGAGATTGAAGTGTATACTGACATAAGGTCTTACTACGTTCCGGGTGATGGTCTGAGCGAAATTCCCAGCAAATCATAAGATAGCTTAACATAACATGTTTTTATTAATAAAAGCAAAAACTCATACCAATAGGCCACACAAGCATAATGCTTGCAATACCCCACTTCCTCCCAAACCTTGTGGTTCACAATGAGATCTCAGTATCTTTTTGACAGAACAGAATTGGTAAAGGCCAAAATTATATCTTACCAAAAAATTTCTTTTCACATCATCTATATGCAGAAGTTTAGCATGAGGGAGTATTGCGTAGTGTTGAAAATATACAACGAATATTTAAAATCTCCTCAGAGAGTGAGAAGGCTCGTTTCTGGGAAGTAACTGGGAATGTGTTAACAGAGTTGGGGATTCTAGGGCATATTGAAAACACCAGTAATGCAATATACTCACCACTTAATTAAAGCTAGAGTGAAGCTCTCCCATGCTGGGGATGTGACAGGGTTTTCCGCATTGTCATGTGCAAGGGAGCATAGAAGGAACTCTGTGACTTTTGATAATAGTTTTTGGAAGAGACACTAAATAGGAACACACCTTCTACTGAAACTCCCTGTTTCAGTGTGTTATCAAGTACGCACAAGAAGGCAAACTGTGTGGGATCATGGTGGTCCTTTCAGCAAGGCTTACCTTGAGTGCATAGCCCCAACTGACTCAGCTTCTCACTCACACCTTGTCCTTCTAACTGGAATGTTTCTTGGTCCTATGCCCTTGATATCTTAGAGTCATTTTCTTGTTAAAATGAAATACTGAGCCTCATAATAGAGCCATATATCTCCCTCTCAAAATATTTAAGCAACAAAATGGGATTAAAATTGCACTGGCAAGTGTGGGTTTTAATGATTTTTTACCTACTGAGAGCTATTCATGTGAATGTTGTCTTTATCGTTTCAGATGATGTTTATGGAAGGAGAATATGATTACTGGCCAACATCTACATTATGTCATCTGCTCTATTATATAAACACATACCGTACAGATGTAAGCTGCAGGCCGTGGTTAGCTAATTAAGTTTAATGCAAATACACACACATGCACAACTCATTTTAAAGGGATTAATTCTAAGTGCTCTATTTTCATGACACAGGCTTTTGGAACACCTCATTATGGGAGTACAGAGGAACCACTGAATGGTTTCATTTCTTCTTAGAAACCATTTGGAATGCTGTATGCGAAGGTAATTTTTGAGAGAAATTCCATTATGTCACAAACTATGAGACAACCTGCCAAAGTGCTAATCTATGTTATAAATAAGTGTGCTCCAATTATGGTTGTTGCCAAAATACTTTTATTTCAAATATGGCATTACAAACTGCTTCAAAATCACTAATTATTACTAATAAAGGTAAATAGAAAAGCATAGCATTAACCCAGCAACAAATAATATAGATGGAAATCTACAAATAAAAGACTCAATTCCACTTTGGGACTTTTTTGTTTTGTGTTTTGTTTTTTTTTTTGTTTGTTTGTTTTATTCTTTGAAGCCATCATGTTGCATGAAGGAAACATCCTTGTTGTTTATTCCAACTCTTATTCACTGTCACACTTTTTCTTGTCTGCCCAGTCGGGTTTCCCTCTTCTTTTGTAGTATAACCTGCTTTTCACAGATGCAGCATAAAGTCAGGTAGAAATTTGCATTTCCTAGCATCTCTTGTAACTCTAGGTGGGCATGTGATAATTATGGTCAGTGGGTAAAAACAGAAGTTTCTGGGAGGAATTCCCAAAGCGAGGCTTGATTCCATTGGTGTATAACCTTTTCCAACCAAAAAATGCTAGATGCAGAGAATTGATCCTCTAACTATGAGGAAATAGCTGTGCAAAGAAATACTGCAATGGCTGGTGAGTAGGAAGTTAGGAAGGGCCTATATTATGATTGCCATTTCAGAATCACCCGCATCAGTGATCCCAGTCCACTCTGGGAGATTTACTTTACAAAAATAGAATTATTTACCAAGTCTCTGATGACTGATAAATAGAAGTCGGAATGCATTTTTAAAGGACAGTATCAATTATATTATGGCTGTTGACTGAAGGTTTATTGTTTGCTAGATGTTAAAATAAATGAGTTATCCTTTAATAATTTTATGAAAAATATGTATTCAAGTGATTAAAGCCTAAGAAAGCTCCTTTATCACACATACTTCTGGCCCAAACAGAAGAGTACTACAAGGATTTCTACTGGAATTGAGTTCTAATATGGAAATAATTGAATAGAAAACATATGACTTTTCACATTCAACTCATGATCTCATCACAAAAGCCTAGAAGTCTAATGAATAAAAAATCAATATTATATCCATGTACATATTTAATTCAGGCATACTTTGTTCAGAGTCTTGTTTGAAAAATTACAGAATGTTATAAAATGGAGGAAAAGCCTTTATTCTACATGGGGAAAAGTGATACATGGTATACAGCTTGATTCAAGATTAAAATATTTATGAACCAAGGCTACAAACTAAATGAATTTTTAATATTTCCATTTAATTTAAAAACTTTTTATTTATGTGTGTTCTGTAATCCATACTCTCCACATGGGTTATATAATATATTCTTTTGCCCTTTTTGTGTGATTTTCTATAACTTAGATAGGATTGTGTTTATTTTTTTTATTTCATTGATAAAAATGATGTATTATTTAAAATATAGCCATAAACTTGAGCATTGAAACCAGATAACTATGACTATGAGTAAGCAAGTGAGACTTTTTAGAAATAAAATATAGTTTAATAATCATATATTTCTAATAAATTATATATTAATACAAATCTGAACAATGCATTAGACTATCATTTTCCTTATTTTCACACTGACATTCTGAAATACCTTTATGTCTTTTATTGAGGTTCCCTGTCTGTCAGGTACCAGGGAACTATAAGGGAGTTTCAATATAAAAACAAATAAATAAAACTCTCATGGGTAGAAAAAGGCATCCCTAGAAGTCACAAGGTCATTAAATAAAACTCCACTGTTGTACTATGGATGAGCTGCCTCTCTGTGCATTGTTAAGTAAAGTAACCTTTGATCTTCCAAACCCTTATAGGGTATTATTATTGTTTTTTTGCACACCAGAAGCAGATGGTAAGACACTGCTTATAAAGATATTGCATACCTTGATTAGAGTACTTGGAGAAATCCAGCTTGGAATGAGCTAGTTTCTCCCACTCTGCTGCCTGGCATCTGTAGTACATGAAAGGATTATGCAGGATATTTGGGAGAGTTATCACCAATGGTTTTATTATCATTGTGCTAGGCAATATGTATCTGCTGGTATAACAGGAACATAATTGTTGGTGATGAAACCAACTATTTTCTTATTGGATTTAAGTCCTACTCCTCAAGGGGCTGCCCATATTTGCTGTTGTAATCAAGACAAAAAAACTTGTGACTATTGAGGTTATAGGTTCTACTGTGGATGTTGCTATTTTGCTAAATGGATAAAATACCAAATTGCTTTCTGAATATTTGTTTATGCCTATATGTTAGCGATGATAGTGGTCTTGGCCTGGAAAGATTCTTTTTGCAATTGGTTAAAGTTGCTGTGTAGTCTCAATTAATAAAATTGTTGGAAAAGAGTTACAGTTTCTGTGGCATAGTAGTCCAATGTTCAGCCCTAAATAGCAGAAAATGATTATATATGTGTATCACTTTCTCTAATGTTCAGGGAACATAAGGTAAGTGATGGTAAAAAGAATCTGAAAATCAGAGGAAAGGGTGGAGTAATTTTTGTCCTTCAGACATGACATTGTCATTGCTGTCTTGAAAGCAGAACACCTATGCTCATGTATATGAGATCCTTACAAGACTGAGTCCATAATACTCCCTCATAGAAGAGGTGCGGGTCTTAAAGCTCACAAAGACAAATATCATTAACAATTGTTGGCTGGGGTTGGGTGTAGCTGCTTCTGTAAGGAACCCCAGTAGAGTAAAAAGATCGAGCAAGCAAGACTTGGGTGGAACTATTCTTTCACTCTGCAATTGCTGTAGTGTTATGTAAGGGCTTCCAAAATGCAGGGCATATGAAATCAGCTATAAACCCTGTACCTGTCAGGAACACCTGGCAGTGCACATGGTCCTGGGCAACAGGTAGCATATAAGAAGGAAAGCCCAGGAAACTGGAAAGGGCTTTTGACTTGGCATTGCTTCTCAACATTGCTCAGCTCCTGAACACTGCCACACTTTGAAAGATGCTAGAAAGATAGCTGCCATAGTTGGGCAGAGTCGAATTTGGACAGAGCCCAAATGGAAAGCAGTGGCTCAAAGAGACTCAGAGAACAGCACCCTGTGGAAGGGCCTGGCCAGGGATTTTGAGAAACTGCAAGAAACCTCCAGAAACCATGAGATCTGTCAGGCACTGCAAGAACAGAGCCATACTTAAGGGCATGGCAACAGAGCTCAAAAGAAGGGCTCCAGAGATGGAGGTGTGAAACGGACATGGGCCAACTGCTGGCAGTGAGGCCATGCTGACAGAAAAGGCTGGACTTCAAGCAGAGATGTCTTTAACCAGCCCCTAGGCCGCATCAGGCCAGAGGCAATAAGAATCAGTCATTTAAGTGCCTCAGCACGCAAACCAAGACCAGTTGAAGAGATAGAGGAGACCTTGAGAAGGTTGAAGCAGGCATGGGTGATGTGAGGCAGGCTGGCACTCTGAAAGCTGCAGTGGGTGCAGAGTGGCCAAGGCTATGTCCATCCATGAGCCCATAGTCACTGAGCAAGGAAGGGAGGCATGAAGCATGAGCACTATGAGGCCTTGGTGAATGGACTGAGGAAGAGACTGCAAAAACAGGTACAGCACTTGTCCCGTGAGGATGTGGCAAAGACCAGAGGAACAGAGAAGGCCCCACGAAGGCTGTGACATCAAAGACTAGGTGCGTGGCACTGCTGACTTAGGAGGCTCCTAGCCAAACCTGAAGTGAGGCAGCAGCCATTGCAACAGGCAAGTGACCATGGAGTGACTGCTGATGGTGGTGCTCCTGCATACAGACTGCTGACCAGTTGCCCTCAAAATTCTATGCTTGAGGATTGGTGTAAAAAAATATTACTGATTAAATTATTTAACCAGTATTTATATTACATGAGTTGGTTTGGCAGTTGTTAATCTTTAAGTAGCCATTATAAATGAACACACAGAAACCATATAGATTTTAACAAGCCTTGGCCAGAGTTGTGAAATCCTAGCCCATCTAAGCTAGCTCTTAATTCCATTACCTAAATATGACCCCATATATACATGTCCCCTTGGACTGCCATTCTCCACGATATGCCGATGGCCCTGGCCATGTGGAATGAGGTTCCTTTTTCTAACCCATGGTGTGTGCCTCCTTGCTGCTGCTCCTGGCTGGAATGCCTTTATTCTTTTGCTGTTGGCTGGAATGCTTGAATCCTCTGTCTAAAGCACAGGCTTCCTGTTCTAATCCCAGAAAGTCCCACCTTTCTCCTTCTTTGACCAATCTCAGGCCTCGGCATTTTATTTAACCAATCAGAGTCAATGTAAGTAACAGACAGCAAGCAGAACCAATTAATTAACATTTAGAATGCTTAACACTACCCCAACAATTCCCTCCTTTTGTCTAAAAAAAAGGCTAAATTTTTTAACTCATATAGTAAAAACAATAAGAACAAATATTAAACAATCAAGAAAACCATATATAAAAGTTATACACATAATGTTTAGCCTATTTGTATCAGGCAATCTTGAAGAAGAAAAAAAAAAACATCTATCTTGCTGTGTCTAAAGTTCTGAACCAAAATAATTTCTATCATATCCTATATTTATAAACCTAAAGATTTTATTTAGACTTGAAAATATCCTTTTACATCCTAAACAACTCAAGTTCAATTGAAATTTTTTAACTATTATGCCAATGAAAGACCCGGGGGAGGGAAGTACCTCACCCGACACTCAGGATATCACGGCCGCCCCAAAACTCGCAAGAGACCATCTTGATGCAATCACAAGAGGTTTATTTCGGGGGAAAAGGGGGAAAGGGGGGGGCTCAGTGCACTGAGGGACGCCACTCATATCCCACGCAGGGCTAGGAGTTGCGACCCCCACGCAGGGCTAGAGTAGAATATTTAATAGGGGAGCACCACAGATTAAGGGGCAGGGGGAAATTACAGGTGGGAAGTACCAGCCCAGCCCATCGTTTACCACAACCCAAGGGGGAGGGGAAATACAGCTGGAATGTACCAGCCCATTAGTTAGTCAGCGGGAAACATCCTACATCTGTTTGTCTCAGGAATGAATCTAATCTTGTTTTGTTATCTACTTTGTGGTCAGCCAGTTCCTGAAGCCCTGGGGGCCCGTGGCCCAATTGACCTTTATTCTTGGTTCCACCCTTTTTATGGTCAGCTAAGTTCCGGGAATCACCTGGCGGCTGGCCTGGCTCTACTGCCGACTTAGGGGGTCTTTTAATAATTTTCATTCCCTTCACCTTCAACCCCATCAAAGACATAAGAAGGGATAAAGTTATTATTTGAGTGAGTAGGAAGCATATGAGAGCAGCTTTCAATAAGAAATATGACAGTTTGTTGCCTAGACAGTCCCAAATACCTCTTGGTATTGTTGGAGCATCATCTTCAGCCTTCTGGCCAAGCATTTTTCACAGACTAAATTGTGCAGCAGCAATTAAGGATTTTCCCATTCTGTCTCTGCAGAATCAGGACATCGACTTACCTGCATTTAAGCTCTGGTCCATCTTTCGACTGTATATAGTCTGCTGAGAGAGCAGGGATATTTTTGCCCAATAGGAATTATCTCCTGATGGGAGATTTCTTTTTGATGCTCATTTTCTTCTTCCAAGTCACATGGGAGCTGTCAGGACTGTCTTAAGTCAAACAATTCTTTTTTTTTTTTTTTTTTTTATAAATACTTTATTTTTTTTTTCTTCAAGTTACATCTCAGTAACAAACCCCTCCCTATTCCCCCTTCCCAACCCGCCCTTCCACCCTCTTCCCTCCAGAGGTTTCCCCTTTCAGTCCAACAGCTGGTTCCTTCTCTTATAACAGTAAGTATTATACAAAACAATAGATATAATTATGCCACATTTATGAGATTAAATTGGCCCAGTATACCTTCCCAATGTTCAGTTTATACCTATTTGGCCCCTGACTTTAACATTCTACTATCTACCCAACTCCGTGAGTTTAAAGGTCTATATGTGTCTCAACATTCATACTATCTTTCAACACACTTTTAAGAGTATCTTCTTAGATCTATAACACCCTCTTGATTCCTAAACAGTTCAAAATTTAACTATAAGATTCTATCTGTCTATTCTTCAACCACCTCAGAGACCTGAGAGGGATAAATATATTTGCTTATATAGGAAGTGCAGAGCCTGCAGCTTCCAAAACTAAGAAAGAACATAAGCATCGAAGAACCTCCACTGTAAGATGGTTGATTTAGGGGCAAGCCTTTTTCTTGGCATGAAAAAACCCCTTGCACCAACTGCAGACAGACTGCTGTCCAAAAAGGACAAAACTTGGTAGCAGGGAAGTCGACAGCCTAACTCTGCCAAGACAGGGTAGGTAAGTCCTTCATAATCCCTGCTCTACAACAAATGTCTGTCAGAGAAACAGGACCCAAAGGCTGAAGATTGATGCTGGAATGTATGGAGAGAAAATGGGAACTGTCCAGGCAGTTACTGGTATGTTCTTTCTTAGTTAAGTCAAACAATTCTTAAAAAAATTAAAACATCTTTAAATGCCATTTTCTGTATGCCTCTGAGGGTTTTGAAGACATCCATTTTATTTATAAATCTATCTATCTTTGAACAAGAAAACTGTATATTTTTACCATTTCTTATCTGTTTAACATATTAAGTCTATTTTGTGATAAATTAAGACTAGCATTTGACATGACCAGAAGCTCAACTGCCCAGTCAACTTGTATTATCCAGACTCCTAAATAGATTGCAATAGCAACCCATGAAAGGATCAGAAGTTAACCTGTACTTTTAAATGATTTGTATATGCACAATACCTTATATAAGTTGAAATATACATAATATATGTGTAAATATAAAATTTTATACCAATGAATCAAACTTAATCTTATATTTGTATCAATATACAAAATTCCATACCAATGTATCAAAAGATAACCTTATTTAAAAAAACAATAATTTTGAGTTTCAGAGCAGATTCAATAATCTATCCTTATTCTTATCATTTCTATATTATATATATATACATACATATATATATATATATCCCTCTTTTTTTCTTTTCAAGTCTTTTTCCCTATATAAGAAAGAAGGATACAAAAAAGAAAAAGAAATAGAAAAGTCCTTGAATCTAATCTCCTATGTCTTGCTTAACAAGACCATTTAACAATTTGCAACAATTACCCTTAAACAACATTTATCACACATTACATGACTAAAGAATCATCTACCCCACTTTTTGGAAATGGGACGTCGCTCTCTTAAAACTTCTTCCTGCTGAATTGGGATGCAGAAAACCTGTTTAGGGGCCCAAATAAAATGGAAAAAAATGGTTAAGCAAGTAAATTGTAACATTTGTCGACCAGTCTCTATGTGATCAGCAATTTGAATGTCCTGAACAATTTGTAGTCTGCACTTTGGATAGGAAAGTTCAGAGCTTTATTGCTGTCTTGTCTGGAACAGTCTTTAAGGCTAGGCCATCTCAGCAGCAAGCTGTTTAAAGTTGTTCTGGATGCAGATTTTTGAGGAAACAGCAACTGAGGTAGTCTATGAGGCTGGATCATTTGGGTTACTTGTCTTATCTTCTTTGGACTCTGATCCTGTTGTTCTGAAAACATATAATTTCTCACAAGTAACATATAGTTCTGCAATTACCAAAATGCCTTGGATGTGGAGGATGCAAAAATCAATTAGGAATATTTTTTGTTCTTTGAACAGCAGAAAGACATTTGTAAGTTTCCATGCCATATAAAAGGATGGCATGTAATAGTATTACATATATAGGCTATATATAATCTATTTTAAATAGAAAATACAGCATAAGACTGTATGGAGTTTAAGTATTATGCTCTACAGTTGACATACATTTATTAATTGATTAAAACAGATTAATTCTGTGTTGCTCTGGCCTTTTGTAGATTAATTTGGACTCAAACTCAAAAGGAACCAATCTGTCTCTGTCTTTGTCTCTCATGTTTTGGGAACAAAGATATGCATTTACATATTTTTTCTTTCCTTTTCTCCTTTCTTTGGAGATTTAATTTCTATGTGGATATATCTATCCTTATTGAGACAGGGTTTCTCTTTGTAGCTCGGGCTGTCTTGATTTGCTCTGCAGAGCTCTGTAGATTTAGATTGGCCTTGAACACACAAGGAACCTTTTTTTTCCTTGTCTCCCAAATTTTGAGATCAAGATATGAATTTAAATAATTGAATTACCCTTATTACACAATAACATTAATTAAACCATTTCATATTAGTTTGAGTTCCAATTCTCCCATGGAAACCCCATTCTTAAGGAGATTGGTGTAAAATAGCATGATGTGCTATTTTATGTTAGCTTTTCTTAACTGTTGGCTCTGGGAGGCATGCAGCTTGCATGTTCTTCCCTAGCCTAACTCTGGATGCTTACATTGATTAACAGAATATATCTCTTTCTCTCTCCTTTTTTTTTTTTTTGAGACAGGATTTATCTGTGTATCCTTGTCCTGGACTCACTTTGCACCAGGCTAGCCTTGAACTCACAGAGATTGGCCTGCTTCTGCCTCCAAAGTTCTGGGATTAAAGGTGTGCACCACCACACCCAGCAATTAACAGATCTCCTTTAGGGGCAAAATGCCCCATGAAACCAGTTCTCTAGTGGGAGCCCCACAACTAAGGAGACTGCGTTGTGACCCCTTTTCTCTTTACATAAATTTAAGATTATGTGCATTTATCCTTTAGATAAGTAAGGACATTATTAAACTTAACTTCAAGGGAAAAAATGTGTCATTTTGAAGTCTAGACTGTCTTTAGTAAGCAGACTTATCCTCTCAGCAGGGTCCCCGCCCTGCTTTCATTGTTTAAACCAGGCTGGTCTAGAATTCAGAGATCTGCCTGTTTCTTCCTCTAGTGTGATGGGATTAAGGGTGAGTGCCAGTACCACCCTGCTCAAATATTTCACTTAAATCCCAGATTTTAGTAACTCTGTAACCTTGAGCTGTAGTGACAATTCGAAATCTGCCCAAAACCTTCAAAAAATCTCTTATGTTTTAGCAATGCCAAACCAGAAAAATATCCTTTCTACCTCCTGATATAGGAAAATCAAAGACATCTAAACAAAAATAAAGCAAAGAAACAACATTCCAGAAGCCTTGCCATGTCTAACCATGCCATCCCATGCTGCAATTAAAACTTTGTTCATTATTCCTTAGAATCTAGTTGCAACTGTATTTCATTGGTGGACCCTTCCCAGAAAGCCATGAGAAGCACCTGATAGCCAGGGAGCTCTTAGCTCCAGCTGCCATCAATTTTGCCTTATTTATCAGGAAAGGCCTCCCTCTTTCCTTCATTATCATTGTTGGCAATTTAGCATTCAATCTGTAAATTCTTTCTTTCTTCAAGCCTATCCTAGTCAGATCTTTCTCAAAAAAGATACACAAAACCACAATTGTCAGGATAAAAATCATTTGCATGCCCAGAGGAACAGACTCAATTGGTATCAAAAAATATTGAGGCATTATGAATTCCTCCATTTTTAATCTAGGTGATTAATTTCACTCTCAAATTCTGTTTAGAAGGGTGCCAGTTTTTTAGTACATAAAGAGAGCTAAGCTTTAGCTCTCTGACTTTGCTGCAAGGCAACAGCTTTTGTTAAGGTAGCTGCACCTTTGAAATGCATTTGGGTTCAGTTCCCCACTCTTTGGCTAGGAAACTGGCTTTCACCCGGGCCTTCTCAGGCTGTAAGCATGGATTCTAATTGGTGTAGTTGGGTGCCATATGTAAAAAGAAATATATGGCTATTTAAACTATGTAATCTGTATTTAGATTATTGTTAATTTGTTCGGTGGCTGATCCTTATCCAGACATTATAAATGAACACTCAGAGACCACATGGACTTTAACAAGCCTTGGCCAGAGTTGTGTAATCCTAGCCCATCTAAGCTAGCTCTTAATTCCATTACCCAAATATGACCCCATATATACATATGTCCCCTTGGACTGTCATTTTCCACGATATGCCGATGGCCCTGGCCATGTGGAATGAGGTTCCTTTTTCTAACCCATGGTGTGTGCCTCCTTCCTGCTGCTCCTGGCTGGAATGCTTGAATCCTCTGTCTAAAGCACAGGCTTCCTGCTCTAATCCCAGGAAGTCCCACCTTTCTCCGTCTTTGCCCAATCTCAGGCCTCGGCATTTTATTTAACTAATCAGCGTCAATGTAAGTAACAGACAGCAAGCAGAACCAATTAACATTTAGAATGCTTACCACTACCCCAACAGATTGGTGTCCTTATAAAGTTTATACTATTCCATAGTAATAACTAGTTATAATTTATGATTATAAATTGTCTTGTCTGTCTCCTTGCATTACTATAAATAGACTCCATAAGAAAATGCATACAGGACAATTTTAGTTCAAAAATTTAAAGGTTCATATAGAAAAAAAATTACAGCAAACCAAGATTTGACTTGTCTTTGAAAAGTGAATGTTGTCCATTATTTAATTTCCAACACATATTCTTACATTAGAAATATGTAGTATATTTATATCTATCTATATCTATATCTATGTATATATGTATGTATGTATCTATCTATCTATATATATATCTGAAATCTCAGACATTATATGAACATTAAAAAATTCTATCTTTATAGGGGAGAATCTATTAATATTAATCTTCATACACATAGATTAGTGTATCTTTCCACCCTTTTCAGAGAAGGTTATTTTTGCCGTAAATAATGATTAATGCAGAGACACACAACTGGTCAGAAGCAGAGAATAAGAAACTATGCAGAATGTTCAGTGGTAAATGGGAAATCCATATCAACACTTCTCAGTTACAGAAACCCCAGGTTTGAAGGGTTATGGAGGGAAGCTGAGGCTGGCACTGTTTTTGTTGTGCCCCATACATTTGGGTATGCTGTGCCTTCATTTTCATTGAATTATAGAAAGTCTTTAATTTCTTCCCTGACCCAGTAGTCATTGGAGAGTTGTTCAGTTTCCATGAGTTTATAGGTTTTCTATTGTTTCTGTTGTTGTTGAATTTCAGCTTTAAATTATGGTGGTCTAATAAGATACAAGGGGTTTTTTAGAGTTTCTGGTATCTGTTGAGGCTTGATTTGTTACTGAGTATATGTCAGTTTTGGAGAAGATTCCATGAGGTGCTGAGAAGTTAGCTTATTCTTTTGTATTTGGGTGAAATCTTCTGTTAGATACCTGTTTCTCTGTTTAGTTTCTGTTTTGATGATCTGTTCATTGGTGAAAGTGGAGTGTTGAACTCTTCTCTATTACTGTGTGCAGTTTAATGTGTTTTAATCTTTAGTAATGTTTCTTTTAATACCCTTGCATTTGGGGCATAGATGTTCAGAATTGAGACATCATCTTGGTGGATTTTTTACTTTGATGAGTATGAAATATCCTTTCCCATCTCTTTTGATTAATTTTGGTTGAAAGTCTATTTTATTAGAAACTAGAATGGATACTCCAGCTTGATTCTTGGGTTCATTTGCTTGAAAACCCTTTTTCCAGCACTTTATTCTGAAATGATGCCTAACTTTGTTGTTGAAGTGTGTTTCTTATATGCAGCAGAATAAGGAGGAACCTGTTTTCATCTCTATTCTGTTAGCCTGTGTCTTTTAATTGGAGAATTGAGTCCATTCATGTTGACAGATATTAATGACCAGTATTTGTTAAGTCATGTTATTTTGATTTTGGTAGTAGGGGAGAGAGATAGAAAGAGAGAGAGAGAGAGAGAGAGAGAGAGAGAGAGAGAGAGAGAGAGAATGTGTCTTTTCATTCTTTTGCTTTGCTAGTGGGAGGTTATTTCCTGTGTTTTCCTAGGTCTAGTAGTTAGCCTCTTTGGGTTACAGTTTTTCTTCTAGTATCTTCTGTCAGACTGGATTTGTGGATAAATATTGTTTAAATTTGTTTTTTTTTCATGGAATATCTTTCTTTCTACATCTATGGTGATTAAAAGTTTGACTGGCTATAGTAGTCTGGGCTGACATCTGTGGTCTCTTACGGTCTGCAAGATATCTGTCAGGCCCTTCTGGTTTTTGGAGTCTGTTGAGAAGTTGGGGGTAATTCTGATAGGTCTGTCTTTATATGTTACTTGGTCTTTTTCTTTTGTAGCTTTTAATATTCTTTTTTGTTCTGGGCATTTAGTGTTTTGATTATTATGCAGCAGGAGTATTTTATTTTTTGGTCTAATCATTTTGGTGTTCTGTAAGCTTCTTGAATATTAATAGGCATCTCTTTCTTTAGGTTGGGGACATTTTCTTCTGTGATTCTGTTGAAAATATTTTCTGGGCCTCAGAGCTGAGAGTCTAGTCCTTCTATTTCTATTATTCTTAGGTTTGGTCTTTTCATAATGTTTCTGATTTCTTGGATATTTTGTGTTGGGAACTTTATATTTAACTTTTTTTTGTGCATCAATTTCTTCAATCATGTGTTCTACATCTGTGTAAAAAATATTTGTTAAATTACATTGGGTGCTAGTTGTAGAAATAATTAGTTAAATTGTTTAACCAGTATTTAGGTTATATTTAATTGATTCACCAGCTGTTAATTATTATCCAGACATTATAAATGAACACACACAGACACCATGTGGGTTTTAACAAGCCTTGGCCTGAATTGAGCAATCCTAGCCCATCTAAGCTAGTTCTTAATTCTACTACCCAAATATGACCCCATATATACATACATCCCCTTGGACTGCCATTCTCCACAATATGCTGATGTTCCTGGCCATGTGGAATGAGGTTCTTTTTTCTAACCCATGGTGTGTGTCCTATTTCTTCCTGCTCCTGGCTGGAATACATTAATCCTCTGTCTAAAGTGCAGGCTTCCTGTTCTAATCCCAAGAAGCCCCACCTTTCTCTGTATTTGCCCAATCTCAGGCCTTAGCATTTATTTTAACCAATCAGAGTCAATGTAAGTAACAGACGGCATGCAGGACCAATTAATTAACATTTAGAATGCTTAACACTACCTTAACAATTCCCTCCTTTTGTCTAAAAATAAAGGCTAAATTTTTTAACTCATATAGTAAAAACAATAAGAAAAATATGAAACAATCAAGAAAACCATATATAAAAGTTACACACATAATGTTTAGCCTATTTGTATCAGGCAATCTTGAAGAAAAAAAAATCATCTATCTATCTTGGTGTGTCTAAAGTTCTGAAATGAATAATTTCTATCATAACCTATATTTATAAACCTAAAGATTTTTATATAGACTTGAAAATACCCTTTCAATTCCTAAACAACTCAAGTTCAATTGAAATTTTATAACTATTATGCCTTCAACCCCATCAAAGACATAAGAAGGGATAAAGTTATTATTTGAGTGAGTGGGAAGCATAGGAGAACAGTTCCAAAAATAAATATGACAGTTTGTTACCTAGACAGTCCCCAATATCTCTTGATATCGTTGGAGCATCATCTTCAGCCTTCTGGCCAAGCATTTTTCACAGACTTGTGCAGCAGGAAATAAGGATTTTCCCATTCTGTTTCTGCAGCTAAACAAAAATCAAGCAAAGAACAACATTCCAAAATCCTTGGCATGTCTAACCATGCCATCCCATGCTGCAATTAAAGCTTTATTCATTATTCCTTAGAGTCTAGTTTTGGCTGCATTTCACTGGCGGGCCAATACCAGAAACTCCTGAAAGGCACCTAGTACCCAGGGAGCTCTTAGCTCCAGCTGCCATTAGTTTTGTATTATCTATCAGGAAGAGCCTCCTTCATTATCATTGTTGACAATTTACCATTCAATTTGTGAATTCTTTCCTTTAAGACTATCCTAGTCTGAACCTTCTCAAAAAAGATACACAGAACCACAATTGTCAGGGTCCTATAACTTGCTTAACAAGACCATTTAACAATTTGTAACAATTCCCCCTAAACAACATCTATCATCCACCCCACTTTTTGGGATTGGGATGATGCTCTCTTAAAACTTCTTCCTGCTGAATTTGGATGCAGAAAACCTGTTTAGGGGCCCAAATAAATGAAAAAAATGGTTAATCAATTTAGTAGTGACATTGGTTGTCCAGTCTCTATATGCTCAACAATTTGAATGTCCTGAGCAGTTTGTAGTTCGAAGCTGGACTTTGGGTAGGAAAGTTCAGGGTGCCACTGAAGTCGTGTCTGGAATAGTCTTTGAGGCTGGGCCATTTCAGCAAGCTGTTTGAAGTTGTTATGGATGCAGATTTTTGAGGAAACAGCTATTGAGACAGTCTGTGAGGCTGGATCACTTGGGTTACTTGTCTTGTCTTCTTTGGACTCAGGTGCCGTTGTTCAGAAAATATATAATTTCTCACAAGTAACATATAGTTCGGCAGTTACCAAAATGCCTTGGATGTGCAGGATGCACAAGTCAATTAAGGAATATTTTCTGTTCTTTGAACAGAAGAAAGACATTTGTAAGTCTCCATTCATGCCTTAAAATGATATCATGTAATAGTATTACATATATATGCTATATATAATCTGTTTTAAATTGAAAATATAGCATAAGACTGAATGGAGTTTAAATAGTCTCCTCTACAGTTGACAGACATTTATTAATTGGTTAAAACAGGTTTATTCTGTGTTGTTCTGGCTTTTTGTAGATTAGGCTGGCCTCAAACTCAATAGGAACCAATCTGTCTCTGTCTTTGTCTCCCACATTTTGGGATCAAAGGTATGCATTTATATATTTCTTCTTTCATTTTCTCTTTTCTTTGGAGATTTAATTTTTATGTGGATATATCTATCCTTATTGAGACAGGGTTTCTCTTTGTAGCTTGGGCTGTCTTGATTTGCTCTGTAGAGCTCTGTAGATTAGATTGTCCTTGAACACACAAGGAACTTGTTTTGTCCTTGTCTCCCAAGTTTTGAGATCAAGGTATGAATATAAAGAGTTGAATTACCCTTATTAAACAATAACATTAATTAAATCATTTTGTTTTAGTTTGAGTTCCAATTCTCCCATGGAAACTCCATTCTTAAGGACATTGGTGTAGAATAGCATGATATGCTATTTTATGTTAGCTTTTCTTAACTGCTGGGTGTGAGAGGCATGCTGTTTGCATGTTCTTCCCCAGCCTAACTCTGGATCCTTACATTGATTAACAGAATATATCTCTTTCTCTATCTCTCTCCTTTTTTTTTTTTTCAGACACAGGATTTCTCTGTGTAGCACTTTGTAGACCAGGCTGGCCTCGAACTCGCAAAGGTCTGCCTGCCTCTGCCTCCCATGTGCTGGGATTAAAGGTGTGCACCACCATACCCAGTGATTAACATACCTCTTTTAGGGGCAAAATGCCTCTTGAAACCAGTTCTCCAGTGGGAGCCCCACACCTAAGGAGACTGGCTTGTGACCCTTTTCTCTTTACATAAATTTAAGGTTATGTGTATTTATGCATTAAATCAGTAAGGATATTATTAAACTTAACACCAAGGGGAAAAATGTGTCATTTTTGAATTCTAGACTCTTTAGCAAGCAGCCTTATCTGGTCAGCTGGGTTCCTTCCCTGCCTTCATTGTTTAAACAAGGCTGGTCTAGAATTCAGTGATCTGCCTGTTTCTTCCTCTAGTAAAATGGGATTAAAGGATTAAGAGTGTGTTCCAGTACCACCCTGCTCAAATATTTCACTTAAATCACAGATTTAAGTAACTCTGTAATGCAAAAAAGCAACTTTGAACTATAGTGACAATTCGAAATCTGCCCAAAATCTTCAAAAATCTCTTATGTTTTAGCAATGCCAAACCAGAAAAATATCCTTTCTACCTCCCGACATAGGAAAATCAAAGACATCTAAACAAAAAAACAAGCAAAGAAACAACAACATTCCAAAAGCCTTGGCATGTCTAACCATGCCATCCCATGCTGCAATTAAAGTTTTGTTTTTTATTCCTTGAAATCTAGTTGCGACTATATTTCACTGGCTTAACACTACCCCAACACATCTGAGATTCTCTGTGTTTTCTTTTTTTACTTTATTTTTTATTTCTTCAAGTTACATCTCAATTGTAATCCCCTCCCTACTACCCCCTCTGGTCCCCCCTCCAACCCTCAACCCCCCATCCTCTTCCCTTTTTTTTTTACGTTTAAGGTATATCTTATTTCCCCCAACAGCTCCCCCTTTCAGTCCAACAAATGGCTCTTTCTCTTATAATAATAGATACAATACAAAACAACAGAGGTAATTAGGCCACAGTTATGAGGGTTATATGGCTTAGCATACATTCCCAATGTCCAGTCCATATGTATTTGGCACCTGACTTTAACATTCTACTATCTAACCATCTCCATGAGTTTAAAGTTCTATATCTAACTCAACATTCATACTAACTTGCAACACAATTTTAAAAGCATCTTCTTAGATCTATAACACTCTCTTGACTCCTAAACAACTCAAAATTTAATTATGAGACTCTAGCTATCTATTCTTCAACCACCTCAGAGAGCTGAGAGGGATAAATATATCTGATTTTATGGGAAGCACAGGGCCTGCAGCTTCCAAAACTAAGAAATGACATACCAGTGGCTGCCTGGACAGTTTCCATTTTCTCTCCATACATTACAGCATCGATCTTCAGTCGTTTGGCCCCATTTCTCTGACAGACATTGATTGTAGAGCAGGGGTTATGAAGGACTTACCTACCCTGTCTTGGCAGAGCTAGGCTGTCCACTTACCTGCTTCCAAGTTTTGTCCTTTTTGGACAGCATTCTGTCTACAGTTGGAGCAAGGGGCTTTTCCTACCAAGAGATAGGCTTGAGACTAATTCAGTCATCTCCCACTGGAGATTCTTCGATGCTCATCTTCTACTTGGAGTAGAATAGGGGGTATCGATACTACAACCAACACACCAAAGGGAACGTGGACATAGACTTTTTATTTTTAATTTTTTAATTTTAATTTTTATTTTTTTTCTATTTTTTATTGTTTTTTTATCTGTTTGTCTGCTTATTTGTTTGTTTGTTTTTTAGTTCTCTCTCCCGGGCAATGAGACACTTTTCATTGGTGGTACTGCCTCGTAGACCCCCAATGAATGAGGAGGCTCTTGGCCCTCATACGACCTCTGAACTGAGGTGAGGGACTGTTATATAAAGACACCCCACCCCAGAGAAATGGGACGGACGGGTTAGGGGGTAAAAAAAAAAAATGAAATGTGAAGTTTTGGCCTTTTGCTACTAATTGCCATAAACTGTTTAGGATAATTAAGAAATGCAAACTAATAGTCATACAAGCCTGTCATTGTGTTAGGTGCTATGACAGTCTGTTATAGTTATTTTCTAAGCTAATCAGAAATAAAGCTGCTGAGAGACAAGCAATATCTGCTTATCCTAAATTAAGAGATAGATAGGGCCTCTTCAAAAACCTCAAGAGATCTGTAGAATATGGCATTCAAAGATGCTTTCTTAACATTAGATTCTCTTTGTTTTCAGATGTCTTTAGCTCAAAATAATCCCATGCCAACGTATCATATTCCAGAGTGACATACCCTGTCACATTCATCTTTCTGTTGGAAGAATTTTTGGAAAAATTTCTCTAAGTAAAACTTTTGTAAGTGTTACTGTCCACATATTATGCAGAGAGCAGGCATGGAAAATGGGGGCCTCACTTTTATACTAATTTTGAAACAATTCACTTCCAACTGTCTAAGTTTTCTCACATGTTAAAAATCTTGTTGTTTCTGCTGAGCTCTGACATTCTATATTATCCCAAGATATAAATGCTTCCTAGGATATTTTTCTCCAGGGCATTCTATAACCAATGGGGCACATTATAGTTATTTTTTTTGTGTGTGTGTGTACATATACATATATATGTTTAACGTATGTGTATAGAAATAATGTACATATTAATATAAAAAAATACTATGTAAGCTAATCTCCATTTTCTCTTAATTTTTATAAAACAAAAACAACTTTAAGCATATATAAATACATATAGTTTACAGTTTTGAATACTATATTAATTTTTTGATAAGCTTGATGGAAAGTAAAATCGACCATTTAGTTAATAAATTGTGATACATACATTAACTTGTCTATCAAGCAAATGCAAAACAAAACTACTCTGAAACCACTTCTCCCTAGTCAGAATAGCTCTCATCAACAAATATGACAACAAATGTTGGGGAAGATGGGAGAAAATGTACTTTTATTTCCTATTTGTGGGGAATGAAAACAAAGGCAGGCATTGTGAAATTTGAATTTGGAGACTTCTAAAAGTACTAAAAATAAATTTACCATATGGTCCAGTTATTAAACTCCTAGTATATACACAGATAACTCCATACCATACTGTATAGATATATGAACCACCATGATATTAGTGATTTATTCACCATAGCAATGAAATGGAATTAACCTAGTTGTCCACCATCAGAGTAATTAATAATGAAAAATTGGTATATTATAAAATGGAACACTACTCAGCTCTAAAAAAATAAAGTTAAACATTTTGCAGAAAAATAAACTTAGAATATATAATATTGAGTGCAATTTTAGAAAAGAATAAAAAGCATATGTTTTCTCTCACATGCAGAACCCAGCCAATACAATATGTATATATGTAAGCAAATGTACATGTGGCTGGAGTACATGTGGCTGGAGTGCATGAATGTTGATGGACCTTCAATGAATTTCAGCTGGCTAGGGTTTACCTTTTCTGCAAATATATGTAAAGTACAGAAATTAAGTGATTCTAATTCTATTTCTTACTAGAATTTGGTCCTGAGAATTTGAACCTATAATTCTTAAGATTATTTTGGATCAAAAGTTGAAAACAAATTCCTACAAAATTTTACAATGTTAAGACACTTAAAAAAGAATGCTGGTTAAATACGGAGAGGGTGAACCTTATTGGGAAGCTCAAATATGAAATAGAAAACAGGCATCAACAGTGGAGGTAAAACAGAGACATAAACATTAATGGAAAAGTTCATTACAAAAGGCAATTTACATAGATAACAGAAAATCTCTTTTAGACCATGCAAATATGCACAGAACACATAGAAATGACTGTAAATTATTTTCTCTCAGTTTCCTTATTGATTAGTGTCCATGACTTAAACAAATAATAAGCTACTACTAAGGACTTTAGGGATCAGGAATGTATATGAATATGAACATAAATGTGTGTATGCATGTGAATGACCTTTTACGTAATCAGATATATGTAAAAGATGTATGCACCTATATATATGATATATACATATATGATAAGTATATATATAACTATAACATCATATATATGATATATAGATATATGGCTATGTTTTCTATATATGCATATGTGTAGTTTTACAGCAGTTACACCATACATTATTGTTAATTTTTTAATTTCTTCATTTTCAACATTTTAATTTGAATTTTATTTTAAGAAAATTGTAGTTTACTCATAGTTAAAATTTATTTTGTTTATAGGTTGGATTGCAAACATCTCTTAGTGACATTTTAAATGTGAAGCATTGTGTTACATCATTATTTTTACTAGATTTGCAAGAATTTATCAAGTAATATCAATGACCATATCTTATAATTACCTTATTTTCCACACACCACATTAAGGTTACTCTTATTTTCTAAGTTATGATTATATTTGAAGAGCAAAACTTTTAAATTTCAGAATAATATATTTCAATTTAAATAAATAAATGAATATATAGTTTCTATCATTAATGTCCCTTTCAAAATAAAATATTTTCCATTTTAAACTTCCATATACTCAATAAATAAATCAATAAATTAAGTCACAGTCCATTTAAATTTTTAAAGCAGAAATCTGTAGGTCATTCCTTTCTTTTATTCATCATCCAAAATTCACTGTCAGTAAATTCTACTTCTTTATGCCCAAATGTTCTGCTCAAGTTCTGTTTTTAGAGCCATTTTCTCATCTGCTCTTTCTGTTGCTAGCCTTGTTCAAACCACCATTATTTCCCCAAAGACTATTGGAGTTGCCTCCTTACTGGTCTCTTAGTTTCCGAATCTGACCTGTATAAATAATTCAGTTGTTAATATTCACTAAAAGCACTTTAAGGGTTTCCCATTGTATTTGTAATAAAAAGCAAATACGTTGGCATGTGTTACAGGACCATATAAATCACAGTGCATGGTTCCCAAGCTCCAGTTTTCCCACTCTCTTCCTATTCTGCATCCTACTCACACTGCTATGTGTCTAAGCATGTAGTACCTCCAGGAACTTCTTCAAAATCTCCACACAGCTGATTCATTCTAGTCTTTGGATTTCTGCCCTGATGGCACTTCAGAGGTTTCCTTGAATGTTCTGCTCAAAAAGTTTATATGAATGAGTGGCCTTCACTATCTCATTAATTTTTATATTTCCTTTACAGGCTTTATCCCAAGCTCTAAGGATATATGGGTTTGCATTTCATTTTGCTAATATATCTTTCATCTCCACAGTGGGCATCCTCTGAGAATATGTTCATTTGTACAACTATCTCTTCTATCTAACAGAGAACTTCCCAGAATATAAGAACCATGGATGTTAGTTCTTCACCACCTTAACCAAAATACCAAGGAAAATACCTTAAGGAAGGAATGACTTTTTTTGGCTCATGGTTTCAGAGATTTTATTCCATTCTCCTTGGCTCCATCATTTCTAGGCCCATGATGAAGTTGATTATCATCATAGACTCATCCTGGAGGCATGTGGGTGAGAACTGTGTTCACCCTATAGAGAACAGGAAGATGACAGAGAAGATGGGGCTTAAGACCAAGTATAACCTTCAAAGACACTACCCTATTGACCCACTTCCTCTAAACAGGCACTGCCTCTTAAATTTCCACCATATCTCAGAATATTACCATCAGTTGGAGCAGAAGCATTCAACACATGAGCCACAGGCTCATTTGAACCATAATGTGGAAGTATTTATTCAGCCAGTATAATTTAATTTAATCAACTGTCAACAAGAAATGTCTATCTTTTATTCTTTCTGAGAAAGTTAACAGGCATTGTGTAGATGCTATTATAGGATCTGGAACATGTCAAATACTTTGGGAGTATGATAACCTCAACAACAATTACCCATTATCAACAGCAGATAAATCTAGTGTCCACAGATCCAGGAGTTCTTCTATAATAGTGTAATGACTTGGCAAGCTAGGCTATGAAAAACTTTGTATTTTAAGCCACTGAAAAGTAAAACAAAAGAAAATATGTTGTAACACAAAATTCAAACTTCAGTATGCATAAGTTTTGTGATATATAGACATGCTAGTAGAGACATTTTACTTACAAATTGTCTATGACCTCATTCATGTTTACAACAACAGTATTCAATAGTCATAACAAAACCCTGTGATCAAGACTATGTCATCATGTAAGAATGGATTATAACAAATTGTGCCTATTTCCCTATGCTCTACATTGTTTTAATCTCCTTTTGTTGATACAGAGACAGACAGCAAATAAAATGTGAGCTTCACTTTGAATGAAATGCTCAATATATCCATCCATGTTATTCACTTTAATTTTTACCACAACTATGTGAGATATTATTTTTTAAATGTCTCGTGGCTCATAATAGACAGAGCCAGAACCCACCTCCTCATCAATCAAAGCTTATATTACAACTTCCTTTCTCACAATTACATTATTAGGTATGCACTTCTTCAATTTACTTTTCCTTTCAGCTCATAAAGAAATCCTTGATGAACAGACAATTGAGCTCAAAATGTTAAAAAAAATTATTATTATACTCTCAAAGACCAATGGATAAGTCATCAACTCCAGAGATGCAACTCACAAGCATAAAGAATGGCCTAAAGGCATCCTTGGAACAGCATCCATGACTGGTACTGGCCATAGTAAAGCAGCCTCATCATCTAAGATATTTTGTGGTTTGACAAATAAAACCCACCACAAATATCTACCATTGGGTATGGTCTTCAGAGATTTGTATGAACATGGAGTCAAAAATATTATTTCAAATTCAACACATCCCTTGAAACTAAGGAATGAAAACATTCAACTTGTACCTTTGTCAAGCCCAGTTGAATCCAATCTCAGGGAGCTTTCCTGACCACCTCAAGTAAGTGTACCCAGGGAATGATTGTCTTTGTGTGTTAGACACATTTAAGGCCCTTTACAAATACACAGAGCATATCATATGATCATGTGGAATTTGCACAGTGCCAATTCCTTTGTGGATTCCCATGAGTATTAACCTATCTTTTTTTAATTTCCAAATTATTCTGAATGACAGAACACTTTTTGCTCTTCTGCTTATAAATAAGCCCCTTTTCTTCAAGTTTAATCACAGCAATAGTAATTTCACAAAGCTTTGTTTTAAAAAAGAAATGGATATGATCAGAGATGAATTGAAGAATGCTGTAAATGCAGACTGAAAAATAACCTCAAATATTATCAGGTAGATGTGATGAGTTTTTTTTTTTTTTTTTTTTTACTTTGAATTTCTTGTTTTATTTTTTTTTTTACTTTATTTTTTATTTCTTCAAGTTACATCTCAATTGAAATCCCCTCCCTACCCCGCCTCCAGTCCCACCCTCCCACCCT
>CAJQZJ010032370.1:0-28737 GCA_907164525.1 Lophiomys imhausi | reverse complement strand
TAGTAGCTAACAAAGTGACATGTTTGCATGACTAGGAGTTTGTTTTAACTATCCTAGACAATTTTAGACGGTTGGTATCAAGAGGTCAGAGCTTCACATTTTATTTTTAAGTATCTCTAGGTATGATACCATTAGGAAGCATTACCTTTAAATTTGTATCAATATACAAAGATCTATTCAATTGTGGTTAAATATACTCTTAATTATGTATCAATATACCAAGATCAATGCCTATGTAGCCCAATATAATTTTAATATTACGTCCATATGCAAGGGTCAATACCATTGTGGCCAACTATAATCTTAATTTTGTATCAATATACAAAGATCAATACCGATGTAATCCAATACAATCTTATTTTTGCACAATAAACAATGGTCAATACCACTTTAGCCAAATAAACTACTAATTTTGTATCAATATAGAAAGGTATAAGGGCATATTCAATAATCTGCCCCTTCTTCTTGGACCTTCCTGTGCTATGTATATATCTCATTTTTCTCAAGCCCATACACTCCTACATAGGAGAGGAAGAAGGATACAGAAAAGGAAAAGTAGGAATTCCCTGGAGCTAACCTCCAAAACTCATTAAGACAGGACCATTTATCAGCTTGTAGTCTCTTCCCCTACATATCAGAGTTTTCAGTTATCCTTCAAATAACCTAAAAGAAGGGTGGAGAAACACCTTCCCCATCCACTGGGCATGGGACGTCGCTTCTCGATGCAGGCAGATTGTCCTTCGGGATCTCAAAATATATACACTAGTGCTGGTTTAGTTCCAAGGTGACAGAATGATTTCTTCTTTAACCCGGATTGAAAGATAACGCTTTGTATGTTGTCAGAAGGCCAAATTTGCTTCAGGAGAAGTACTACCTAGCCCCCCCATCCCCCCCCCCAAGAAAAGAGTGCAATTGTCCTAGGGTTGGGATTGGGGCAGGGCTCTGTTCTTATTGTTCCAGGAGAATCGAAGCGTCCATTAGGGGAGCCCGGGGATGGCTGGACAGTGGAATCCTCAGCAGAGAGCAGAATCAGGCACCAAGGAGGACGAGTGACTCATTTGATTCTGCCTGGCAGACTTCCTCAATAGCTGTCTCTATCGGGGGCCTGCAACCACCACAGTAATCCAATGTCACTGGGACCCTCACCTCTACACAGTGCCCCGGCAGGAACCTCAGTGAAGCCTGCAAGATCAGCTTCTTCCTACAAACCCCTTAGGTCATCTAAACAGCTGAGAACAGAAGGACTGAACATAAAAGTAGTGTACTGACATTTTTAACCATTTTTCCCATTTGGGTTCGGGCCCCAAACAGGTCTACTACGACCCAAATCAGCAGGAAGTCACTTTAAGAGAAAATGTCTTAATTCATAGTTGTCACTATAAGAAATTGTAACATGGTTGAACAAACCCTTCCCAAAATCATTTCTTAAAAGTCTCTGTTGCGACATATTTTATTAATTTTTTGAAAACTTCGATGTAAGTACTTTAAGCCTGGAGAAATAAACAATTAAATACTATTTAAGAAAGATCCAATTTTGAGTTGTGAGTCTCAACTATCAGGAAAGGGACTTCCTTCCTTGTACAATTAATTTTTACCTCTGATATTTCCTATCAAAGAGGACTTTCTAAAGTTATAGTATCTTCACATTTCAAAAGACCATTATTTAAGGAGCTAGAAAGTTCAAAGTAGAGTATTAAAATGTCACAGATTTGGCAGTTTCTATGCTCCCTTATTGTGCAATCCCAAAAGCTCTACAGGGAAATTTGTTCATGCCCAAAATTTTCTCACTGGTTCCTTAATATGAGCCAATTAGCTGAGTTAATAAACTCAGCCTTAGTGTATGAAGCCTGGAATGCTCCAAGAAAAAGAAGCTGAGATCCATGTCTGAATTGGTTCACAAACAGTACAGTCATCAATTTCAAAGAGAACAAGAAAAGAGGAGCAGTTTCTGTAGTTGCTCTTTCCAAATCTAAAGCAGCTTAAAGTAAATCGAAATAGACTCAACTGTAGATACTCTCATCAGTCAGCTGGTCCATCTTAAAAGAAACACACACACACCACACATACACACACACACACACACACACACACACACACACACTCACACACACACACATACCTAGATCATCTAGGTTTCCTATCAGCTTCATAGACACTTTTTCTTCATTGATTCATATTTTTTTTTATTTTCTCATAGTTCTTTACCATGTTCTCCTGTAAAGCAACTACAGCATAAAGAAAAGACACCAAAAGTGAGAGAAAATTTTGTCAGGAATGAAATGTCCTTGAGGATCCTTCTTTCCCATCCATCTGCTATTCTTTCTGCAGGAGCATCACAGCCAAGGCTTTTCACATACAGTGTTCATGGATTGTGAGAAGTTTTCAGAAAAGGGGGTTCAATAAACATGTAAGTTTCTTGAAAGGCAATACAGCGTTTTGCAAAACCTATGCTGAAGACATGCCCTGGAATTGCTTCCTGCTGACACCCCTTTGTTCTACCTGTTATCATTGACATGAGGTAGAGATTCCCTCATTGTTAAGTGCAACTCTTTCAATTAGGTATATATCACACAGAATCTTGTAGAGATGATCCTATTATTCCTGATAATGGTTTTATAAACTGCCTGATTCAACCAATTTCAGAGGTTAAAAATTAGATAGTGGATAAAAAACATATAGCTGTAGTTATTACTCTTGCCAATCACGAGGAGACAAGCTTGAGATAAATTTATGGCCCCAGCTTTTACTATATAGCTTTTCCTATAGAGATGACACCAGCAATTCTAGTATGCACCATATACTTAATCAGGTCATCTGAACTCCCTTTGAGCTCAGGAAATAATGAGAATATAAAAAATGTCTAAATTAAATACAAACCTTAATTGCGAAAATACACAAATTGCTTCATTGTAATTCCTTATATCTTGTGTGCTTGAGGCATGAAATACTGTCCTTTTAAATTTACCTTGTATCCTAGTGTGTGAGCATAGGAAAAGAAATGTTTAGCTTAGTACTATAGCATGTGACTGCTAAGTTCCCTCTTATTGTAATGGTTTTATCTGTCCTTGTGATAAATGCTTTTTAACCATGAGATAATTCTTTCTTTGACATAGAGAGCTTTCATTCATAGTATAAAAACTATTAACCAGAACAATAAACTCATTGAGACATCCTAGCTTCACCCATTTTCTTTCTCTGAGTGTATGTGTGTGTGCACGTGAAAGACCTCCTTTTAACTCTTTCTTATTTTTTATTTCCATATTATTTCATAGATCAGGTAATAGGCCCAAAGCTCTGCTATCACCTTTTGAGATAAACTAATGGAGTGATATTCTAGCCTCCATGCAGCATGTATGGCTTGCCTGCCAGCTAGTGCACTAGTTTTCAAGACAAAGGGCTATGTTTAAAACCCTAGCAGCTTTTAGCAAGGTGCAGCTGTTTCCCAGTCACTTGAGCCAAAGGACTCCAAAATGCCACCTTAAAACTTTCCCGGTCAGTAGCAGGATGGCCTGTCCTGAGCCACAATGACCAAGCTTTGGACTACCTCCCTCTTTTTTTTTTCTTTCTTTCAACTGTCTCTCATAATTAGCTGTAGGGGGTCACCAGCCCTTGCAGTCATAAAATTTAAGAGGTTTTTTTACAAAATAGCAAGGCCACCATCAGCGTGGAAGACAAAGTGCTTACTCTGTTTTCCACCTCAGCTGAGAACCCACATTTGGATGTGGAGGGCTGGTCTCCCAGCAAAATTTTTACCAACTGTTTGCCTAAAGGAGAATAACTCAAAGAATATATTAAGAAGGATGTTGCCTTTAGCTCTGTTCCATTGTGCAGCAGTTGGGGGAGCTGTCCTCAGGGTCAAGAGATCAGGAGAGCTGACCCTGCCCCTTGAGAGCAGACCTTGCACCTCCCCTGGATAGCACAGTGGAGCTGTCTCTGGTGTCAGGGACACAAGTGACCGGGTCCAAAGTTGTGAGTGCAGTAGAACTGGACCAGTTGATTTTCTGCTGAGCCCCTTGTAGGCTTCATCATTGGGTGAGCTGGCCTGGACAGTGCTGGGGAGCTTGCCATGGAGGTACAGTTGGGGGAGAACTGGTGGACTGATCATTCAGCTATCACCAAGGCCCAGATCATGACTTTGATTTGACCCACCCCAAAATCTGCCTCATCTATGAACTGCTGGAGCATGTGGAAGGACTGATCCTGCAAATCCAAAGCTACAGGGTCTTCATGACTCAGAACAACAACAGGATAACCAAGAAGAGTCCTTGT
The DNA here is from genome assembly GCA_907164525.1 of Lophiomys imhausi. Classification (NCBI taxonomy): domain Eukaryota; kingdom Metazoa; phylum Chordata; class Mammalia; order Rodentia; family Muridae; genus Lophiomys; species Lophiomys imhausi. The sequence continues at coordinate 24,468 of CAJQZJ010032370.1, read as the reverse complement.
GAAGATCCAATATTGATAGTACAGCAGAAGCCAGAGACCTTGAACTAGACCAATTACTCATTGCAATGAGCACTTGGAAATAAAGATGCTCAGACAAAAGGATGTACTGCAGGACATACTGTGGTATGCTACACCTTTCAAGATGAGACATTTTCTATGCTTTGTTTTGTTTATTTTATTTTGTTTTTTATTTCATTTTCTGTGGGATGTTATAAGGCAGATATGAAGGGATGTGGAGATGAGAGGGATGGGGTCCATGATGTGAAACTCACAAAGATTCAATAAATAGTTTTAAAAGAGAATATATTAAGAACTAATCTAAACAACATCAAAATTTCATTCAATAAAATATGTGCTCTTAACTATTTCTGCAGCTCTATGATTTTCTTCTAAATGTAGATGCTTCACATATATCTGGTAACAGTCTTTATGAATCTATGTCAGCATACTTACTATTCTACAAACATAAACTTTAGTTTTGTGTTAATATTATGTCTTATGTAAAAGGATGACTGGCTTTAAGATTATATTATTAAATTATATCTCACCTTCAGGAAACAGATGTTATATATAAACCATAATCTATATGTGTCACTACTTTTCAATTTTCAGTACAATAACTCACAGTTCAGTGAAAGGCTTTCAAATACCGATGAGTTGGAGGCACAGTTCAGCTTGCTCTACTGTCTTCCATCTCCATTACTGAGTAAAGAGTAGACCACGCATAAGACACTGTAGCTTTAATTATACATCCTCACAATAAACTTCCCTGCCACCTACCTACTCCTGAAAGCCTACTCACATATATTCAGTTGCCCAAAGAATTAGGAATTGAACAATCCTAAATTTATAATTTGCTAACCTCTTGTAATGATCTATAAGTTCTTTTTATAATAGCTTCATATAAATATGATTTAATGTCCATTCTCTTAGTTATTTTATGAGAAAATTAGTCCTTAAGAATTATCATAAATTATACATTTTCTTTTCTTATAGAAATTTATTATCAATTTTAATTGATGTTTTCTTGCAAAACTTAGAATTATGAAGGCTTTTCAGTTACATTTACAATGAAATTTAATATTTTGGATAAATATGACATCCCTTTAACACTTTATGTCATTATAAAAGTTTTACATATAATAAAGCATATTTTAAACCCAAACCATTTTCAACCCAATTTAACAAAGCTATTGCTACATGTAAGAATTATTGTGGAAAACATTTCCACTGGTTCAAAATCCATTCTATTTCCCCTCTCCAGGGAGACCCATGTGTTCCTCATAGAGTCCTTCTTGTTGCTTAGCCTCTCTGGGTCTGTGGATTAAAGTGTGATTTCTTACTTATTTGCATATTACTATATATCCTGAGCTTTCTAAGTAGCATCCATGTGCATATGTTTTTTGTGTGCATATATCTTTAGGATGTATACTTGTTTTGTGGACATGTGTTCACATGGGTGTGGAACCAGAAGACAATGTTGTGTTTTGTTCCTCAAGAATGCTATATTTACTTTATTGTGAGAGGAGTTCTTTTATTGGCCTCAGATTTGCCCATTGGGCTAGACTGGCTGGCCCACAAGCCTCAGAGATCTATCTGTATCTGTCTCCATGGTGCTGAGATCACAACCACAAGTCACTATGTGTTTTTATGTAAACAGCTGGAATCAAATTCAACAAATTATTTAAATACCTTTTTATTTAAATAGCTGGAATCAAATATAGGTCCTTCTACTTCTATATACCATGCTCTTTACAGATTCACCCCCAAGCCCTCTTTCATATTTTTTTCATAAAATAACACACTGATATTAAACATTGAAAACAAATAAAAACAAAACAAGGGACTGATGAAGGAATTTAACTTCCCATGGACGTCATGTGCTTAAATAAGACTTCATAATGATGCAGGACTGTGGTGAATGCAAACTGATAACATTTCCCTTCACTGATTCTGAGGCTGTGCAAGTTGTCTACCTGGCCGCATTTCAGTGTGTGTGTGTGTGTGTGTGTGTGTGTAAACAGGATGTTGTATGTCCACAATGCTGACAACGGAAAACAACCATCTTTTTTTTTTTCTGGATATTCATTTTATGAGTGTATTTACATTCAGATTATTGGAGATCCTGTTAGCAGAGGACAAAACGATCTTCTTCAGAGTATACACAGCCTAATTATTCTTTGGCTGAGCATGTGTAATTACAGAGATATTTATCTTAGCAATGATGGATTGTGAGAGTTTTATGGCTGTTTGGAGCCCTGTGCTCTACAATGTTGCTATGTCTCATAAACTGTGAATTCCTAATAGCTGGTACAGATATGTGGGGTGAAATTGATACTTTTACACTCACACTTTTTTTGTAACTTTCCTACTGTAGTCCTGGTATTATCAATCACTTTGGCTGTGAATACTTTGCCATCCTCTGTCTCTTGTCCTGACTCATCCCTCAGACAGCATGTTTTATTGTTTCTGTACTGAGTGAAGCCTGTAGTCTTTATCATCCTGGTACCTATGTCTTCATAGTTGTCACAATTATCAAAAGGACTTCCAAGGTGGGATTCTGAAAAGCCTTCTCCACCTTTCCCTCCCACCTGAATACCATCAGCATTTTCTGTTGTATTGTCCTTCTTCTCTACTGTATTCTCAATTCCAAAACCCCTGGCTGCTGCTCGAAGTGACCACTGTGCTTTTTACAGCCGTAATCCCATGCTGAACACTTTCATCTACAGCTTTAGGAATAAGGGTGTGAAGGAAATAGTAAGGAGGCTTATCAGTTCCAAACTGCACTCTCACTCAACATAATTGGAAAAAGAATGTGTTTGTTCATGTCCAAAAAATGTCTAATTATTTGATATTTACCATAGATAATACTTTAACTTTGTAAGTGACATTATGGACATATTTTAAATAAAATAACTATTGAATGTGCATTAATTTCAATTATCAGAATATTTGGTATATTCCATGGTTTGAAACAAATGAAATGAATTCTGATTTATCATGTTAGGATTTTTGAAAGAAATGTATTTTAGCCTTCTCAAGTAGACCTAATAAAGCTATAATGCAATGATAAGGTCTATATTTAGAAGTTTATTCCTTTTGTTCTGGCTTTACATTAATGTCTGGTAAATACTGTTGCTGCACACTACATGACAGAATTTTTTTTCAGTCTGTCCCCAGGAATTTCTAAGGCACTATTTGGCTCTGTACCTTCTGTGATACAAAACAATTTCACTATAGTATTTCATTATAAAGGAAAAATAGTTGTTGATCTTATATACAGAACAGTATAGTCACATTTTGAACAAGAAGATATTGAAAATGTGATCTATTACCTTCAACAACCAAATATGTGAAGTATAAATAGAGAAATGGTCCTCCCTGGCAAAATATACACAAATAATATTTTACATACTGAACAGATTGTACTTATGTATTTAGAATATATATGCATATGCATACACACTTGTATACATTAATTCCAATAATTAAGGCTTTTTTTGGTTTGTTCTTTATATTTTTATGTTTATTTATTACTTCAAGTTACATCCCCAGCACAGTCCTCCTGGTTCCACCTTTCCACTCTCTCCCCCTTCTCCCAGAACTCATAATTCTTTTTTTATAATTAGGTCACAATTATGACAATAACAACACACAACATACATTGCCAATGTCCAGCCCACACATACCTGGCTACTGACATCAATACTCTATTATCCATCTATCTCCATGAGTTTAAAGTTCTATACCTATCTCAATTTCCATCCTAACTTCATTACCATCTTAAAAACATCTTCTTAGACCTTAAACTTTTTTAAAGGCCATGAATTTGAAGGAGAGTAAGGAATGGTATATGAGAGAATTTTGGAGGGACTAATTATGTCATTATATTATAATCTGAACTAAAGAGAGAAATAATTAAAAAGTAAAAGAAATATGGCATTTGAAACTATTAACATCAAATGACCTGTTTCTTTTTATACACAATTTTTATGATTGATTCAGTATCATAGTAATGAAATTGTCACTTAACATTAACTATAGTTAAATTTTCACAATAGATAAACTATTACTTATCAGTATATCACATCCATATCCATGTAGTTGATGGAACAAAGAAGAAAGCAATATATTCTTTTTAAATCTCTCTCAAACATATTTAGTAATTCAAACTATTTAACCGAATCTACTCTGATGTCAATTGCATGAGTCATCACTCTTCATATTTAAATAAGAAAATAATAAACTGTTACCATTTATTCTTAACTCTTTAAACATGGCCTATAGTAGTTTGTAGATTATTAATTTTTAAAAATGTTTAATGATGGACATTGTAAGAGATAATGAGAAAAAGATTATAAAAATGTATATTCAAAACACTGGAAAATCTAAAAGGAATAGATGAATTCCAAACCAGTTGTAACCAACCACAATTAAATGTATAGAACATGTACAGGTTACCCAGATTTTAATTAACAGTGATAGGAGAACAGGAACAAAGATTCTTCAAATAACTATGGACTTGAGATTCATTGTCTAATTGTGTGAAGGCTTTACACTGGATTTAACACCCATGGTGTTTAAAACGATTCACCAAATTATATAGGCTCATGGCCAAATTAATTCTGCTAAGCTAGATTCTTCTAGATGTAAAACTAAATAATGTTATAGCAAACAATTACACTATATTTAATTTCCTGAAGAATTTAAACAAAACACTCATCAAATACATTCACATTCTGATTTCAACACATCAGGTTTGTTTGAATCATGGAGTGAAAAGAAATCACATTCCCAAATAAGGAAATAAATATGTTGACTACAGAATACAAGTAGACTGAAGGAAAAAAAAAATGGCAGTCTCAGTAGAGAAAATGGGGAAAGGCCTTTGACAAAGTTCAATACTATTTAGTGAGAAATATCTGAGGCTATTTGGCAGAGAAGGAACAGATATAAACAAGTAAGACACATGTACAACAAAACCTCAGTCAACATTATACTAAGTGGGGAAATTCTGAAATGGAAAGCCTTTCTTCTAACTTTATGCCAGAGTACAATAGATTAATGGTCAAAATCCTTTGCCATCTGTGAAATTTAAATTAGAATTGTGCTGACATTCCTTCTCACGTTATTCAGGATAGACAAAACCCTTAAATGCTGGCAGGGATACAGAGTGTAGGATACTAATCTTCTGAGATGGAGTGCGAATCAATGCAACTGTTGTATAAGCAATTTGGGAGATTTCCTAAAACTAAAATTAGAAATACCATATAAACCAGCTACTTCATCCATGAATGGATATACAAGGAATCTTATTCAAAGTGTAGTAGAGTCCTTGAACATACATGTTTATTATAGCAGTATCCACAACAGCTAAGTTATTGAATCAGTCTATATATCCACAAATAACCCTTAAGTTATATTGAGTGGATAGAGTAATGTTATACATGTACACACATACACTTAATCATTAAAGAACAGATTTATGCTAGTTGGGAAGGACAAGGGACAAAAGAGGGAAATTGTAGTGTAATGAATCTGATTAAAGCCCATGATGAACTTGAATGAAATCTTATAAGGTAATTCATTGTTTTGAATAATGTAGACGAAAATGTTTGTCATTCCCAGTTAGTATAGAAAAGAACAGTAGTTTTTGTTGTTGCTTCTGCTGCTGTTGTTACAGAAGAGTTTCAAAGCAACATTCCTGGGATCAATTAATGAGAGCATTAGCTAGTACTGTAGAGGAGCTAGGTTTGGTACTCATCATCTCCAGGGTAGTTTACTACTGTCCTAATTACAGTTCCAGGAAATCCAAACCCCCTTTTCTGACATCAGTTGCCTCCAGGAATGGTCATAGTGCACAGACATGTATTCAGACAAAACACCCATATACATTAAAAAAATATATATATCCAAATTTCAAATAAAAGGTTGAAAGTTGATGTTACTTATTTTGGGGGAAATTGGTAATTTCTGTTACACAGACTTTGGCAGCAAGGGCCATTCACAGTGGTGCACTCGATAAGTAGATGCAGAAGAAACTCTGCAGTTCAAGGTTGGCCTGGTCTACATAATGAACTCCAGGGCTATGTGGAGATACCCTGTCTCAAACAAACAGACAAACAAAACCAAAAGGAAGATCAATGATGCAACTAAGGAGCAGTTTTGGTTACTAAAATATATGTGAAAGGAAGATAGCAGGATTAGTAGGATGGGTAGAAACATTCACAAACCCACTAGTATCTCAACAGTATACAGGATCCTACTATTAGTCTAGAAAAGAAAAGTTAACTCATACTTTTTCTCTAACTGGTAGACACTTGAGAAAATGAAATGTAGTCATTACAAGTCAGACATGTTAGTTTGTAGCCACAGAAGTAGATAGTCTGTGTTTGCAAATTTATTTATCACCAAAAGTCATGCTTAAAAACTAAGTTCCTCAAGTGAGGTTTTAATCAACTGTAGTTGTTCTATCAAGGATATGTCAGTTATAGACTTTGATCCATTACCTCCCACAGATACTTTTATTTTCATATTTATGTATCAATAGAATAAAACCAATTTTTGTCACTAAAGTCACACAGATATACAGACACACGTCCAATCATACACACACACACACACACACACACACACACACACACACACACACACATCACACAGTTTGATATAGTGAATGTCTCATATTTAGTTAATATGTGCTGTAATGTATTTAAAAGTATACATTTAATGGTAGTAAATATCCATTAAATTATAACATACATATGTGTATGACTAACAATAATGTATTAGGCCAGTTTGATAAAGAAAAGAACAAACTCCCTGTAGCTTCATTTTGCTTTTGATTTTAGCAGAACTATTTGTTGAAAATCTATGGTATAAGCTTTACAGAGGTATGAACAAAATGAAGCACATTTTCATGCTAACCAAAGTATGAGATAGGCCTGGATGCAGATCATGAATTGATGCAGGTGGGAATAATAGATATAATAACTCAGTTTACATTGCTCTCAACATAAATATAAGACATGACTCGCTTTCCCTGTACACCTCTTAGAAACTTCACCTCTGGACATGTATGAAAGTTTGCCTAGAGTGTTTGCTTTATAAAATACCTTGGAAACTAAAGGATCACATTCTGAGGATTAACCTGAAGATTTTAACATGGTGCTCAGCACACACAATCTGTTTCCAGACCACACTAAAAAAATGATAATGTAAACAATGTCAATTGAAATAATTGACAAGAAGCATTTAAAATTAAAATTTTTGAACCACAATCTAATTTAGTGACTCATTTCTTATATGAGAAGATGAAATCAATTTTTTAAAGTTAAAAAATAATGTGTTCACAGGAAATAGATGGATTATTTATTGTATACACACATACATATTATCTCTTTATTTACTCTTTTGAAATGTCTTGCAATGTATTTTGATCTTGTTTACTGTTCCTCCTAAAATTCTTCCCAGACCCACCTCCCCTTCCCTAATTAGTAACCATAATTTTCAACCAAGGTCAATTTGTGCTGCACAAACATTTTTGAGTGTGTCTTCTGTACCCTGCATAACTTAGCAGAGAAACTGGCTGTCCCTTTCCTAGTAGATAACAACTCTAAACAGTGCCTAAGCTACAGCTGGGGCTTTGTGCCCACCTCCTCTCTCCATGATGGGATTTGTTCTTGCTTGGGCTTGCATAGATCGGGTGTATGCTGTCAAACATGTGGCATATGAAACTGTTCATATGTGCAGCTTCCCTGCTGTGTCCAGAAGACCCTAGTTCTTTGTTTCTGGTGTTTATGATGCTTGAGCCTTTAGAAGACGTGTAGCCCCTGTAGGGCTGAACATTCTGCAGTCTCTTTCCCATGATCTTTGATTAGTTGGGAGTCACATTGTTAATTATCATCACTGGAACCGACCTTGGCAGATTCATTTATCTGCTAGTCTAATGACACATTCATACAATTTCCATTTAGCAGAGAAATGGTAATAGGTTCCGTCCTAGGATCTATAATGTGTCAACGTGTCTAGTCATAGTGTCTTGGCTCAATGATGGTATTTTAATAGTACATATAACCCTTAAATTTTTCACATAATATAATTAAAACAAAGTACTTGAAATTAAAAAGCTATCTGAAAACTCTATTAGCAGATTAAATGTATCTAAAGGGAGAGGGATATTTTAGAATTATCTGAGAAATAAATAGAAACAATACTAAAACAAAATAGAAAAAGATATAGGAAAGCAATGAGGATATATAATACTTGGACTATGGTACTTAACTGCAGAAAGGATGGCAGTAGCAAGGATAAACAAATAATACATAAGAGATCATGACTAACATTTTTCCTTAAATAAAGAGAACACCATGTTTAAAGAGATTTCTAGAACTAAAAAAGAATACATTTTCAATACGTGGTAAATGAAATGTGGAAAACAAAGCTAAATAAAATGATAATTATATTAAAAAATAATTCAATTGATTGTCCAAACAATTGGAGATTTTATGGATATCTGAATTCTTTAGAGAAAATATAATTTAGACAGATAGTAAACACATATATTTGGTATATTGAAAGATTATAACTTCAAATCTTAAAGCTTAAATCAAACTTAATATAAATTAAGGACAAAAATAAGATGAATTTTTACTGAGAAAATAACATGAGTTTTCCCAAAACTTACTGAGATAGATATAAAATTTAAAAATATATTGGAAACAATGTCTAAATTTTTTCAATAATAAAGATAAAATATGTAGTATTGTTACTAAAAATTCATATATAATATGGTATTTAATAGAAGGGAAAACATGAGATGTCAAATGAATACAACATATGAGGCATGATTTTACGCATATGTAGGATGATTCTCAATGACTTATTTAATTAAAAAAAAATCAAAAGTGTACCAAAAGTTGCATGTGTGTGTGAAAATAACATGTTACTTGTTATCAGTGTTGAAGAATTTGTGAATCAAAGGTGTTGAATTCATATCTGTTTGTTTTAGAGCAATCATATATTTCAAGAAATAGAAGATAAAAATGTTCAGCCATTTCACTGAAATTTGACAATTTAAAATTATTTTCTGAACTAGTAAAAAGGGATAATGTTTAAATGACTTATTTTGCATCCCCTTACAAGCATCACACTATAATTCCTCAGAATCTGACTTTCTTTGTTCATGCTCTTAATTATAAAGTCCACACCATTGTGACTAATAATGCTTTCTGAGTTAGTCTTACTCTTGAGAGACACTCTAGACTGCTCATGATCTTAAGTGTATGCTAGAAACATATACTTAACTCAAAGTACCTCAGTTTCTTGGTACTTTGAGTAGTCTATATTTTGCATAAAAGTTCTAAATAAAATTACCTAGGTAAAAATCTGAAAAATGTTAACATGATGATACGATAGCAAGCACAATTCTATTTAGTTACATTGAATCAATGAAGCCTGAAATTTAAGCTTATAAGGATGCCTGGGTTGGTGAGCAATCAGAAAATCTGGTAACAGTGGGCAATGTCATCCAGTACTGAGGGGACTCTGACAGAAGATCACAAGTACAAGAGTTTTATAAAGTCATCTTTGTAATATTGTAATCGTGAGAGCTTCTTGCTAACTTAATATTCCCAGAATGTTAATCAGTCCAGAGGGAAGTAACCAAGGTAACTGCCGATGAGTGGTTATTTCTTTTAGTATGTTGTTGTGAAGAAGGAATAAAGAGAAATGCATGTTGAATAGTTCTCATTTTGAACTAAACAGCTTTCTTGACCACCTACAACCGAGATGAACAGGTGTCAAGAGAGTTAGAAAAAGAAAATGTTTGCTTTTGAAAATGCAAACAAAGTAAGTGAAGGCATTGTAGGTTTCTTCATGATTCAGATATCTTCTTCAGCATATGCCTTTTACCTCCAGAAAAACATAAGCTAACAGAACTAACAGAAGTGACTTTCTAGCGTGGGCCCTGGAATGAAAAGTTTTTTGAAGTCACTTCATGTTCAACTAAATCCAGGGTAAAGGAGCTAAAGTCAACACCAGCTCTCCTAACATATTTCCAAGTTTTCCAATCTCATGCTCTTTGTGTGCAGCTAAAATCATGTCTAAAATTTTATCTGACACCAATTATGTGATATTTTGTGTTTCTTTTCTTACAGTCTACCTAAATGAATTAGTTTTGTTTCGTAATCATACAATATACAATGTGATTGATTATACTTCCATTAAATTTTAATACATCTGTTTTATAAAATGAATTCATAATATTTACTTTTCAAAGAATGGTAACATTGATCACTTAACACATATAAAATTAATATTATTATAAATAAAGAAATAGTATACAGGAAGCTTTAACCTGTTATCAGAATCATATAGAAGTAGGTGGGTGAAAGAATTTTAATTTGCGTTTTCAGAATCTCTAAAGTGTCAAAATTATTAACCTGGAATCTAATTAACAAATTGTAGCCAATGTACAAAACCATCATTAATGTATGAAACAATGCTTTTCTAGGTGTATCTTGCAATACATGAATAAGCCAATTAAAATCCTGCTTTTTAAAAAGAAATAATCATTTATACAAATAAGGTTCAAACAGAACTTCAAGCAAATGCAACAGGAATAATGGTAAAATTCTCAATGCTAGTAGCATAGGATTTAGTTATTTATTGTGGTTGTTATATAATGGCAACCTGCGGAAAGTGTCTAGAGAGGTAAGTAACCAAAATAAAATCTAATTGTCTTATTATTGACAGATGTGTTTTTTTATAAAAGAGTAAGTATTTGGATCTGTCTTTGTATTCTAGGTTAAACAATCAGTATATTGAATGGATGTTGCAAAGTAACACAAAACATTTAGTAACTTGTACTCAGAAATGTGCAGTCACTGTAAGTCATCATGAAATTTAGGAAATCTTAAATGAATAACAAAAATAATACATCATGTCCGTTTTCAATACTGTGTGATTTATTTTATTTGAGGATGGATATTTTTCTATAAAGTCTCCAGAATCAAAACTAGACATGATTATGTAAGATTCAGGCTTCAACAGGCATGGTGGCACATACCTTTAATCCTAGTACTCAGGAGGAAGAGGCATGCTGATCTCTGTGAGTTCAAGGCCAACCTGCTCTACAAAGTGAGTCTAGAATGGCCAGGGCTATTATACCTAGAAACTCTGTCACGAAAAACAAAACCAAAATCAAACAAACAAACAAAATATTCAGGATTCAATAAAGAAAGAGTGAGAATAATGTTAGCAAATTCCATACATGATTTATACAGAATTACCAAGGTCATTGCCCTCTCTACTTATGCTGTTGTGCTTGTCCTAACTCAACTTTTAAAATTCGAGAATTCTTTTAAAAATTGAAAATTATCAGTTTCAGTTTTGTATGAACCCATTTTCTGAATCAAGTGTTCTCACTCATAGATTAGAAATCTGATAGTAACAATGTGCTATGCCTTCATCTGCTGAATAAGAGAAGACATATTGGATTAAAAAAAAAAAGAAGTTTGTTTGCTTATGAAAAACTCCTTGCTTTGTCAGGGTGAGTGTTCAAAGAGATAGAGGATGTAGCAGCAGTGACTGATAGTGTCCCTTCAAGGGGCATTGGTAAGTTGTCTTGGAGTCTAGCATACCCTTCCTATTCTGATTGCTGCTATATATTGTTGCCCTTTCCTGTATATATGGCACACTGTAATTCCTAAGTCTTCAGTTGACTCTAATGTTCAGGGTTTCTTTTAAAATGGATTTTACATTATTTTTCAGGGACTCTACATAAAGACAATATTCTTTACTGTATATATTTTTCATGAGATATAGTCTCATTGTATATCCCAGGCTAAGGTTAACCTGTAACTTGTTTTGTAGCTCGAGCTTTCCTCAAATTCATGATCATCTTCCTGACTCAACTTCTCAGGGCTAGCATCTCAGGTTTTTGTCAGTAGTTAATGTACAACTTGACACATAGATGTTAATAGCCTCATTGGCCCACAAGGTTAACCTTGAGAAGGTGCACATCGGTGGTAGTATGAAGCCAGCCACTGATGGTGTCCGAAGTCTGTCTCTGTACACTGTAAGTCTTAATCTTTCAAGCTAGCAGCCTTGCCATATACTCTGACTCTAAATCTCCCATATGGGTAGACTTGTTATATACTTTAACTCTGAATCTGGCAGTCTGATAACCTTTTTACTTACTTTATTTCTAAATATGCCAGGCTGGAGGTTGTAAAACAAAAAGCCTCACAGCTTAATTACTTACACTAGCAAAAAACTTCAGGAACTATTATTGAAAGACAAATGGCAGTGCTAGTTGTAGCAGAGGCTCAGGAACTCAGCTGCTCATTAACTCTTTATGAGTCAGAGAGAAAGAAAGAGGTAGACAGAGAGAGAACCATATATTCCCATAAATTTCATACTATCAATTCATACACACATACAGACAACCAATCAGACATGCAGACATATACACATTCATGCACACATTCAAGGGAGCACCCGTAATACATGCACATGCAAACACATTAATCTGTTCCAGCACCAGTGCCTGAAAAAGATCAAGCATTATTATTGTAAAGTGCCAGCTGGGGGCTGGAAGGCCCCCAACTATTTTAACACAATTCATAGATTGTAGAGGATGTGATATGAGGGCAGCAAGCAGAAAAAATCCTACAACAGCATGAAGTCCTCAATACATGACAGGTATCATGGTTGTATCAGCCAGTGGGCTGTATACCAATGAGTTCTAAAGCTGTTCTGGTGTTCCTCCCCCATGGCCTCCAACAAGGTGTGTATAATTTGATATGTTTTTATTAAGGTTCAAATTGTCTACAAGTATAATACTGCTTATTAAGATGTATGTATATGTGAACAGGCAATTGAATGACTATAAAAATAAGCAATAATAACATTTCAAACAAGATAATGATGAAAGTTTCAAGATAATTCCAAACTGTATTTTCTTAAACCATATTTACTTAAAATTTACGGCTTTATAAATGACTTTCTGGTAAGAACATCATAAGGATCATCAGACTATTTGAGTAAAGAATTTAAATATAAAAGCATATAAATTTTAAAAAGCTGTTCATAGACTATTGGATATTCCTTGAATATCTAACACGAAAACTTCCATAGAGAATATTGTGAATTTCATCTCAGTGACACTTAGTGGAAATGTAGTACTATTATCATCTCTGAAATTATGAAAGCAAGAAATATCATTATAGATATACTATTTAGACCGCAATAAGCAGATACTGTTGAACTACATCCATTACAATTAACGTTTTATAATTTTGTAACAGAGATGTCCTTCACTCCATTTTATCTCTTTCTACCTATATATTTGTATGTAAGGTGAAAATGTAATCTATGACTATATAATGTAAGATTTTTAGAATAATTAGATACATTCAATGTATATGCATATATAAGTAGATTATTCTTTTAATTGTATTTATTTATTGAAAATTTCATTTATGAGTACTATAGTTATGTCATTCTCTCTCTCTTCTTCCTCCTCTTCCTCCTGTGTGCCTCCTTCTCTTTTGTAAATTCATGGTCTCTTATTGTTTAATTACAATTATTTCACACATAGGTATACAAATTTAAAAATATAACCTGCTGAAATCATTTAATGTTGCTCAAAATTATTTAGGACTGACCTCTTGGGATTGGCTAACCTATCAGGGGGTATGCCCCTGGAGAAGACTGATTCTTTCTCTCTCAGTAACCATTAATTTTCAGTGATTCTTCCTCTAGGAATAAAGCCCTCTGAGAAATTCCCTATCCAACTTAGTGCGTCACCTGGTGTAGTCATATTTTAGACCTTGTTGAGATTTCATTGTTGCAGCTCCTTTATCATATATTAGAGACTCTTCCTAACATCATGCTTGAAGTCCTGAACCCCTGGCTCTTACAACGTTTCTTCCCCTCACTCTTTGGTCAAGTTCCTTTACCAGTGGTTCTCAACATGTAGGTTGTGACCCCTTTGGGGGGTCATAAAACAGACATTCTACATATCAGATATTTACATTATGATTCATAACCATAGGAAAATTTACTATTATGAAGTAGCAATGAAATAGTCTTACAGTCGGAGTTACCATAACAGGAAGACTGTATTAAAGTGTGGCAGCATTAGGAAGATTGAGAACCACTGCCTTAGACTGGGATTTAGAGTGAGCATTGTAAATGTATTAAATAGGACTAGATATCACACAGTCAGTTATTTCTACATGTTGACCAGTTTGGGCATTCTGCAACGATCTCCATCTGTTGGATAAAGAATTTTTTCCCCTGAGGGTAAGAACTATCTTTCTCTGTGGGAATTGGGATAAGTATTTAGAATGCAATTAGAAATTGTACTGCCTTAGTGAATTGATATTAGTAGATTCTACTCTAGGATCCACAGCCTCACCAGCCATAGTTAACAAAACAAGTTTATAATACTAGATATGAATTCCCTACTATGCAATGAGTCTGAAGTCCAATTTCATGACCGTTTATTACCCCTAGGATGTGTGTGCCATTATTGCAACTTTCAGGATATCTCACTATTTATATGCAAATCACTTATATTTATGATTAGATTTTTTTATTTACAGATGAGAGGCATGAGTCATTCAGTGAAAAAAACCACAAGACATATTCAAATAGAAAGTGGACAGTGATTGAGATGAAGCATAAATATGTCAAAGAGACGTCATCAATACACATTTTAAATATGACATCCCAATGACTCATCTGGAGATCTGCCTACGATCCATCATCCCCACTGCTCTACTATAGACTGCTGCTCAGGATGAACTCTGTGGTTTCCTCCAATAGAAGTCAAAAGTGGAATGAGGGAAATCGAAGCATTGTATCTTCTTTTATTCTGTTGGCCTTTTCAGAATTTCCAAACCTCCAGGTGCCCCTCTTCCTGGGATTCTTGATCATATACACAGCTACTGTGTTGGAAAACCTTGGTATGATTTTTATTATCAGGATTAATCCCAAACTCCACACACCTATGTATTTTTTTCTCAGCCACCTATCCTTTGTTGATTTTTGCTATACGTCTGTAATTGCACCAAAACTGTTAGACCTCTTGCTTGTAGAAGACAAAACAATCTCCTTTGAAGGGTGCATGATACAATACTTTCTTGGGTGTACATTTGTGATTACAGAAATGTTCATGCTGGCAGTTATGGCCTATGACAGGTTTGTGGCTGTTTGTAACCCTCTGCTCTACACTGTTGCCATGTCTCATCAGCTCTGTTCAATGCTGGTAGTAGTTACTTATATATGGGCTGGAATATTTTCCTCAACACTCACATATATTCTCTTGCAGCTATCTTATTGTGGACCTAATGTCATCAATCACTTTTGCTGTGAGTACTCTGCCCTCCTTTCTGTATCCTGTTCAGACACCTCCTTCAGCCAAATGGCATGTCTAGTCGTTTCTATGTTTAATGAGGCTTGCTGCCTCCTGATCATCATCACCTCCTATGTTTTCATAGTTGTCACTGTCATCAAAATTCCCAGTAAGGGGGCCTTCAGAAAAGCTTTCTCCACCTGCGCCTCCCACCTCACAGCTATTGGTGTCTGTCATGGAATTGTTCTTCTACTATACTGCGTGCTCAAATCTAAAAGCTCACTGTTCCTCGTGAAAACTGCCACTGTATTCCACAGCATGGTCATCCCTATGCTGAATCCCCTCATTTACAGTCTCAGAAATAAAGATGTTAAAGAGACTGTCAGTAAGTTTTTCTACTTGAAATGCACTTTTCACTCAATATAAACAAACATGTTTTTAATAATTTTCATGAATATATTTTATACTTCATTAGCAATTTGTGACTATTTCTATCAGTAATAGAATAATATTCATTATTAAATATGATAATTTATGTACACCAACAATAATTCATAGCATGCTTTAATAATTAACTGTAAGAAGTGGAGAAAAATTATTGCATCCTTCTCAGAATTTAGTATACTAATGTGGAAATTTAAAATTTTTCAAAAAGTATGTTTTAATTACTAACTGGCTTTCTAATATACATTAGTATTTAGATGTTCAGGCAGAAACATGAAAAAAAAAACAAAAAATACATTTAACTCCAAATGGACCACACCGATATTGAAAATTTACCAAAAATATTATATATTACAATATTATATATAACATCATATATATATTACTTTCATAGTATATAGCATGATGTAGTTGAGTTTATTCTAGTTTATTAATTAAAATTTTCTGTGATGTATTAAAGAAATAGTCACAGGATATAAAGGATATTCTAATCTTCCATTTTGCCCTTTATGATAGGGTAGTCATTCAGTGGTTACAAGAATTTGTTATTATATATGGTTGAGATTATTTTATGTTAATTTCCTTTATACAATTCATGTTGATGTAATAATTTCACCAAGGTTCTCTCATAACTTTTCAATATAACAATAAGCATATCAATATTGATATAACACATGTATTTAATACAGACATTGGCTATGTATATGTACAAAAGAAGCAATTGTTTAACATTGCTCGTTATATAATAAAATTAACTAGTTATAGGGCATCTATGTGCCCCTGTGACTTTACTAAATGACTGGATTTCAGGTCTAGGCTCTTAAACTTGTAAATTTCAATCTTCCAGCCTATGTGCATAAAGACATCCTTGGAACATTGAGTCACTTGTCTGTTGAAAGCAGAGTCAGAACTGAGCAACTTAATTCACTTCAAGTCGCAGATTATGCTTCATCTGTTAACATTTTATAGCTCAGAAGAAATTCAAAGCCTAATCTCCAAATCTACAGGGGAATTACACTGTACTACATGACTGTTTTTATGACAATACCATGCAGTTTTTATTACTATAGCTCTGTAGTACAACTTTGAATTAGACATGGTGATATGTCCAGCTGTTTTTGTTCACAATTGCTTTTGCTATCTTGGGTTGTTTAGTTTTGCTTTTTTCTTTTCCATGTGAAGTTGAGAATTATCCTGTCAAATCCTGTGAAGAACTGTGTTGGAATTTTGATGGGGATTGCATCAAATCTGTAGTTTGCTCTTGGAATGATTGCCATTTTTACTATTTTAATCCTACCAATCCATGAGCATGGGTGGTCTTTCTATCTTATCATAACTTCTTCAATTTCTTTTCTCATTGACTTGAAGTTTTGGCATGTAAGATTTTCACTTGCTTGGTTGGAGTTACCCCAAGATATTTTATTTTATTTGAGGCTATTGTGGAAATTTTGGTTCCCTGATTTCTTTCTCAGTCCCTTTGACATTTGTACGCAGGAAGACTACAGATATTTTAAGTTAATTTTCTAACTAGTCACTTTGATGAAATTGTTTATCAGCTGTAGGAATTCCCTGTGGGAATTTTATTGTCACATATATATATATAATAACATATCAACCACAGATAATGATACTTTGACTTCTCACTTTCTAATTTCTATCCTCTTGATCTGGTGAAGTTGTACTATATTCAAGTACTATATTTAATAGGCATTGAGAGTGGACAACCTGGTCTTGTTTCTGCTTTTAATGGAATTGATTTGAATTTCTTTCCACTCAATTTAATGTTGGCTGTAGACGTGCTGTAAATTGCTTTTATTATTTTTAGTTATGTCCTATGTACCCCTAATCTCTCCAGAACTTTTATCATGAAGGTGTGCTACATTTTCAATGGCTTTTTGTGTACCTAGTGAGATTATCATGTGTGATTTTTTTCTTTCAGTTTTTATATGGTGGATTACCTATTCTGATTTTCATATATTGAAAACCTTCTCTGCATTTCTGGGATGAAGCCTACTTGGATCATGTTGGATGATCTTTTTTGATGTGTTCTTGGATTCAGTTTGAAAGTATTTTACTGATAATTTTCAAAACCATGTTAATAAAGGAAATGCCTGTAATTTTCTTTCTTTGTTGAGTCTTTAGGTATTTTGGGTGCCTGGGTAATTTATGCCCTCATAAAATGAATTGAGAGATGATCTTTCTGTTTCTGTTTTATGAAATAAATTGAAAGTATTGGCAGCAAATCTAAATTGACAGTCTGGTAGAATTCTGAGGTAAAAATCATCTGGAGCTGGAATTTTTTTGATTGAAAGACTTTTAATGACTATTTCTTCTAACTCATTTGGGGTTATAAATCTATTTTAATTGTTTATCTGATCTTGATTTAGTTTTGGTAAGTGATACCAATATGGAAAATTATCCATTTCTTTTAGAGTTTCGAGTTGGTGGAGTACAGGTTTTTAAAGTCCTTGTGGTTACCTGGATTTCCTTGGTGTCTGTTATGCCCCTCTTTTTTGGTTTCTGATTTTATTAATTTGGATATTCTCTCTCTCAGTCTTTGGTTAGTGTAGATAAGAATTTGCCTGTATTACAGCATCAATCTTCAGCCATTTGGCCCCTTCTGAAGATTGATGCTGTAATGTATGGAGAGAAAAAGGGAACTGTTCAGGCAGCCACTGGCATGTCATTTCTTAGTTTTGGAAGTTGCTGGCTCTGCACTTCCTGTATAATCAGATATACTTATCCCTCTCAGGTCTCTGAGGTGGTTGAAGACTAGATAGCTAGAGTCGCATAGTTAAATTTTGAGTTGTTTAGGAATTAAGAGGGTGTTCTGGATCTAAGAAGATGTTTTTAAAATTGTGATGCAAGTTAGGGTGGAAGCTGAGTTGGATATAGAGCTTTAAACTCATGGAGATGGTTAGATAGTAGAATGTTAAAGTCAGGTGCCAAATACATATGGACTGGACATGGGAATGTATGCTAAGCCCTATAACTCTCATAACCGTGGCCTAATTATTTCTGTTGTTTTGTATTGTATTTATTGTTATAGGAGAAAGAGTCATTTGTTGGACTGAAAGGGGGAGCTGCTGGGGAACAAAAGATATACGTTAAACTTAAAAAAAAGGAAGGGGATGGGGTTTTGGGGGGGAAGAGGGTGGGAGGATGGGACTGGAGAGGGGAGTAGGGAAGGGATTGTGATTGAGATGTAACTTGAATGAATAAAAATAAATTAAAAAAAGAATTTGCCTGTATTGATGATTTTCTCAAAGAACCAACTCTTTGCTTCATTGATACTGTGTATTGGTCCCTTTGTTTCTATTTCATTGATTTCTTCCCTCTATTTCTTGCCAGGTTCTCCTCTTGAATGTGCTTACTTCCTTTTGTTCTAGAGCTTTCAGGTATACTGTTAGGTTTAATATGAGATCTCTGCATTTTTTCTTTAGTGTAGTCTCTTAGGTTTATGAAGTTTTCCTCTTAGCACTGCTGTCATTGTGTCCCATAAAGTTTGGCTATGTTGTGTGTTCATTTTCATTGAATTTTAGCAGGTTTTTAATTTTATTCTTTACTTTTTTCTCTATCCATTTTTTTTTTTTTTGTCATTCAGGAGACAGTTGTTCAATTTCCATGAGCTGTGAGTTTTTTGGTTTCTGTTGTTGTTGATATTTAGTTTTAATCTTTGGTGATCTGATAAGATACAGGGAGTTGCTTCAGTTGTCTTGTTCCTATTGAGACTTGCTTAGCTTCTGAGAACATGACCAATTTTGGCAAAAGTTCCATGAAGTTATGAGAAGTGTATTCTTTTGTGTTAGGGTGAAATGTTCAGTAAATATCTTTTAGGCTCATTTGATTTGTAATGTATGGTAGCGCCAGTATTTCTCTGTTTAGTTTTACTCTGGATGACCTATGTATTGCTGAGAGTGCAGTATTGAAGCCTCCCACTATCACTGTGATGTTCAGTATGTGATTTAAGCTATAGTAGTAATTCTTTAACAAAAGTGAGTGCCCCTTGTGTTTGGGACCTAGATATTAAGAACTGAAAGGTCATATTGGTGATTTTTTTTCCTTTAAATAGTATGAAGTGTATTTCCTCATCTCTTTGATTAATTTTGGTATGAAATCTATTGTGTTAGATACTAAAATGACTATATCAGATTGCTTTTTGGTACATTTGTTGCAATATTCTTTTCCAATGTTTCCCCCTTAATTAATATCTATCTTTGATGCTAATGTGTTTTTCTTGTGTGTATCAGAAGATGGATCCTGTTTTCACATCCATTATATTAATCTATTTCTTATTATTGGGGAATTGAGACTATTGATATTGCAATATATCACTGATCAATGATTGTTGATTTTTGTTATTGTCTTGTTGTTGGTGGTTGTGGTTGTGGTGAGTGAGTGAATGTGTGTGTGTGTGTTTCCATTCTTTTGGTTTTGTTGTTTTGAAATTATTAATTTCCTGTGTTTTCATGAGTATAGTTAACCTTACTTTCAATTTTTCCTTGAACACCTTTGGTGGGGCAAGGTTTCTAGATAGGTTTTTTTTTAATTTTACTTAATCACAGAATAACTTATTTTCTGTATTTATGGTGACTGAATGTTTTGCTGGGTATAGGAATCTTGACTAATATCCATGTTCTCTTAGTCTTCAGCACATCTGTCCAAGCCCTTTTGGTTAAGAGTTTCCTCTGATAAGGGAGTTATAATTCTAATAGGTCTGCTTTATTTGTTACTTAGTCTTTTTCCCTTGCAGCTGGTAATATTCTTTCTTTGTTCTGTATGTTTAGTGTTTTGATCATTATGTGGCAAGGGTACTTTCTTTTCTGGGTCAATCTACTTGGTATTCTGTACATTTCTTGGCCTTTATAGGCATTTCATAATTTAAACTAGAAAATTTTTCTTCTGTTATTTAATTGAAAATATTTTCTGGATCTTTGAGCTGGGATTCTTCTCTTTCCTATATTCCCAATATCATTAGGTTTGGTCTTTTCATAGTGTCCCAGATTTCGTGGATATTTTGTGTCAGTAATATTTTTTTAATTTAACATTTTCTTTAACTGATGTATCCATTTCTTTTATTGTATTTTTAGTGCAGGAGATTCTGTTTTCTGTCTCTTATTCTGTTGATAAATATTGCCTCTATAGTTCCTGATTGGATTCCTAATTTTTTTCTTTCCATAATTCCTTCAGTTTCTGTTTTTTTTCTCCATGATTTTCATTTTCAGGTCTTGAAAAGTTTCATCCATTTCCTTTATTGTTGTTTTTGGGGTTTTTTTGTTTGTTTGTTTTTGGTTCTTTTTTATTTTGATTTTCTTTAAGGGATTTATTTATTTCTTCCAATTGCTTGTTTGTGCTATTCTGGCTTTCTTCAAGGGAGTTATTAATTTCACATGGCATCTATTCACTTATAATCATATTTTAGGCATATAGTACAGGATAACTATAATACAACCAATGCACCAAAGGGAACAGGAGCATAGATTTTGTTACCTGTCTATGAGACACTTTGCCCTAGTGGTGCTGCCTTGTAAGCCCCCAGTGTATGAGGAGAGTCTTGGCCCTCATATGACTGCTGAACTGGGGCTGGGGACTGATATTTAGGGACACTCCACTCCAGAGGAGTGGGATGGAAGGGATAAGGGGCAGAGGGTGGGAGGGCAGGAATAGGAGGGGGTGGAAAGAGGGCACTGTGATGGAGATGTAACCTGAAGTAGTAAATAAACATAAAAAAGAGAGAGAGAAAAAAATTTCCTCCAATTGTTCATTTATGTCTTTCTGGCTGTCTTTAAGGATTTCTTTAAGATATTTATTCATTTACTCTGTCCTCTATCATCTTCAGTCAGTTATTTAGTTGTTTAAAATTTTTTTTTTCTTATGCTTCAGCTATGTTGAAATATTCAGGGCCTACTCATCTCTAGCAGAGCCATATTGTCTTTGTTTTTTTTTTTAATTGTGATATTATACAGGCATCTTGTGGTTTTGAGGGAGTTATAGGTCTATGTGCTGATTTCTGAGTTTCTCTTTGTTCTGTGGGTGTTTTGTTCCTTGGGTTCTGTTTCCTTTCTCAATTTTCAGAAATGTGTTAGCTGTATTTTGAGTGGTTTGGCTGGCTTCCTCAGCTGGTGTGCTTGCAAGGAATGCTTTTTGGTGTTGGAAGTTGGAATATAGTGAAAAGTGAGTAGAGGGAGATCAGGAGGGGTGTTCTGTGGTATTCACTGGAGGTATTGACAGTGTGGAGGTAGGCTACAGCTGCTTGCTCTGTTGAAGAGCTATGTAGTATCCTCAGGTATTGGGTCCGCTGAAGGAAAAAGAAAGTAGAGAAAGTATACATTCAGATTACATGGTCTTCTGGCAGGCATGGCCTTTCATTAAGCATGTTTGTCCAAGTTGAAGACTGGGATAAAGCAATGAGTGGACAGAGGGAGACAATAAGGGGATGGTCTGTGAGAGATGGAGGAGACATGGGAAGAGGGAGGTGAGGCTGCAGCTGGTGTTCTATTATAGCACTAGGGATGAGTCTGAGGAATTGGGTCTGCTGGAGAGGCAGGGTTTATAATGTAGAGTGTGTTCTGGGAAAAAATATAGGAAAGAATAAATAAATTCACAGTTGAATAAAGAGGTGATTTTGAGTGTCAAGGACCCATACAAGCATGACCTAACTGAGAGGCAATCCTTAGCCCAGGAAGAATATATTCAAATTGGTGTGTTTAAATCATTCTTTTGTACCCATGAGTAGTCACATCAGCTCCACATAGCAAAAAGCACCACTGAGAAACATATACCCAAGAGCTCAATTGTTTCCTTCAAGGAGAATTCTCCATACTGCTCATATGACTAGATTCAGCACACAATTGATGACAGTGACAATTGGTTAATTCTACAAATTTGTTTGGCAGTACTCATTATAACCAAAATTGTTCCTTCATTTAATCCACTTTAAACAACATTGTATAGGATGAAAAGAATTGTGGGATGGAAGTGTTTATGATATATTTTATACATGTTTGAAAATTTCAAAACAAAAAATATTTTGCAAATTAAACACAAGAATAATGGATATCATATTAGTAAGTACTAAATAATCAAATCCTCATTATGTGTTTTCTATCAAATTACATTGAAAAGTAATTAAAATTATATATTAAAATGTTAAATCATTTAAATACATGTATACTTACAGTTTATATGCTACATACTCATACACACACATATGTAGGTCTGCAAAACCATGAACAAGAACCAAACATAAATACTAATGATAAGCATATTACCTAGAAAACATATATTAATCATTTACTATTTCTCAGGATTCGAGGAGAATCAGCATAATGTGCTGACTTACAGAGCACAGATATTTAAAATACATATTTATGAGTCATATTTGACCACTGTATTACACAGTTGTAAAAACAAATAAATTAAATTACGTTGGGTGTCATTTGTAGAAATAATTAAATTGTTTAAGAGTATTTATATTATATTTAATTGATTTGTGGCTGTTAATCCATATCCAGCCATTATAAATGAATACACACAGACACCTCGTGGATTTTAACAAGCCTACGCCTGAATTGAGCAATCTTGGCTAACTCTTAATTCTATTACCCAAATATGACCCCATATATACATACGTCCCTTTGGACTGCCATTCTCCATGCTAGCCAATGTTCCTGGCCATGCGGAATGAGGTTCTTTTTTTTTTTTTTTAAATACTTTATTTTTTCTTCTTCAAGTTACATCTCAGTAACAAACCCCTCCCTATTCCCCCTTCCTATCCTGCCCTTCCACCCTCTTCCCCCCAGAAGTTTCCCCTTTCAGTCCAACAGATGGTTCCTTCTCTTATTACAGTAAGTATTATACAAAACAACAGATATAAATATGCCACATTTATAAGAGTTAAATGGCCCAGTATACCTTCCCAATGTCCAGTTTATACATATTTGGCCCCTGACTTTAACATTCTACTATCTAACCATCTCCTTGAGTTTAAAGGTCTATATGTGACTCAACATTCATACTAACTTGCAACACACTTTTAAGAGTATCTTCTTAGATCTATAACACCTTCTTGATTCCTAAACAACTCAAAATTTAACTATGAGACTCTAGCTGTCTATTCTTCAACCACCTCAGAGACCTGAGAGGGATAAATATATTTGCTTATATAGGAAGTGCAGGGCCTGCAGCTTCCAAAACTAAGAAAGGACATACCAATGACTGCCTGGACAGTTCCCATTTTCTCTCCATACATTCCAGCATCAGTCTTCAGCCTTTGGGTCCTATTTCTGGAGTCAGACGCGCTACCGTTGCGCAACGAGGCCGGCCTTTGGGTCCTATTTCTATGACAGACATTTGTTGTAGAGCAGGGATTATGAAGGACTTACCTACCCTGTCTTGGCAGAGTTAGGCTGTTGACTTCCCTGCTACCAAGTTTTGTCCTTTTTGGACAGCAGTCTGTCTGCAGTTGGTGCAAGGGGTTTTTTCATGCCAAGAGATAGGCTTGCCACTAATTCAACCATCTTACAGTGGAGGTTCTTCGATGCTTATCTTCTACTTGGAGTAGAATAGGGGGTGCTGTCAGACGCTGATATGTCTCGATATCAAAAAAAAATATTGATTTAAGATAACATCTTTGAATGCCATATTCTGCAGATCTCTTG
>CAJQZJ010032367.1:5609547-5651703 GCA_907164525.1 Lophiomys imhausi | reverse complement strand
TAACAACAGTGAGTAACCAGTAATAGTTACGATAACAACAGTGAGTACCAGTAATAGTTACGATAACGATAGTAATTGTTCATGCATGATTTAAACTCATAGAACTGTTGGTCATTAATTTCATATACATGATTTTCATAAACATAGCACCTTTATGTTTACAATCACCAAGACCACTGTGATGAGCATAGATTAAAAAAAATGAGCTATGCCTTAGAAAAGTCACTCTCTAAAATATGTGTTTACAACAATATTAGATTGTTTTATGTCAACATTATATAAGTTTTGGAGATGTGAAAGTAGGCACCAACATAAAGAATTGCTCAACATGTTGTGTTTTTCTTTCTACCTTTGCTAGAGGAAAGTGATCCTCATGTCAGATCACTATCTTAAAAAACCAGATAATGTGATATGAACATATTTTATACTTGGCATATGGAAGTGTTTTATGCACAATCCTCTTTTTTAAAAGACACCTGAATTCAATAAATAAAGCACAATATTCTTCCCCTCCATCCCATGCCATTTTAAATTAGAAAGGCATGAGTGTTTTCAAAGAAAAATCAAGTATACTTATAGTGAGTATCTATTTTTATCAAGTAAATTGAGGAAATTTTTTGAAAGGGGAAATCCTTAATCTTCAGACAGAGATGAGCCAAACTGGGAACATAATTCAAAACAAATGCACAATACCTACTCATGTTTCTGAAAGAGAGAGCCTGTTTACATGTGCCAGGAGGCACATGTAAGGCAAATCTATTGACAAGCAAAGGATGCTAACACAGTTGAAAGCAGGTGTCACACTTAGGTATAAACGGGATGTTTGTATTCATACATCACTCTTCCACATTTCCTATCATCAACCACTTGAACTTCTGCATGCAGTCACATGCTTCCTACAGATTCCGACAGATTCTCACTTTCACCTGTCAACAGGCTATGCTGAAGTCCAGACCATAGTTATCTCGGAAGAGGAACTACAAAAGATACAATCTAGGAAATAATTAAAGAATATTAGGAGATTAATTTGCATTCTCTGCACAAATAAAAGTCCAGGTATATACCTCTACTGATACACTTATCTAAATCTCAAAGTAATAAATTATGTAACCTTTATACAAACTAATATATAGTTTATAACTATATAGATAACTCAAATGAAAGAAATAATTTCTGGTTCATTCTTACATCCAGATTATTAGCATAACAATGTGATATACAAACATTACATGAATGGAAAATTTAAATATTTCATAGATATCTCTAAAACATTAAAAATTGATATTGCTATGTCACCATGCCCAAATGGGAGTTACTACATGAAACTGATTAGTGTGCCAGAATCAATCATTGTAACTTATCACATTATTAGTAAATATTAAAAATGCATCTATTGTGGTTTTAATATGAAATTTCCCCTGCTCCCCCACCTCCATATGTGCATATGTTTGAGCACTTGGTTCCCAGATGTTTGGGATGGCTGTGGAAACTTTAGGAAGTAATGTTTCAGTAGAGGACATGAGTCACTAGGTGTGGCCTTGAGGTTTTATAGCCAGATCCTGCATTTTGTTCTTCCTCTGCTTGCTGAATGCAGATGTCATGTAAGCAGTGAGCCTTCTGCTCCCACTCCATACCTTTCCTGACTGTTGCTTTGACTTCCCAACCATGATATACTCTACTCATGAACTGCGATCATAGTGAGACTTTGTTCCCTTAAACTGCTTTTGTATTTTATTATATCAGCAAAAGAGAAGAAACTGAGACAATGGCTTTCTACAATGGATGAAAAGCATTTGATAACATTTAAACACCACCTATAATATATATTCTCCAAGAAGTATGATAAAAATAAATATTCCTTAGTCTTTTTAAAGGCAACTATCAAAACTCAAGAGGTTGGGGATGGAAAGATGGATGAGAATTTAAGAGCAGTGGTTACTCTTCCTGTGGATCCCAGTTTGAGACCCAGCACCCAGACCACAGCTCACAACCATCTCTAACTACAGTCCTAGGGAATTAATGACCTGTTCTGGCCAATGTGGACAATGCATACATGTGGTGCACAGACATACATACAGGCAAAATACTGATACACATAAAAATAAATGTATATGTATGTTAATTAATCTAGAGATAACATTATAACCATAAGTAACAGTTTTAATAATTTATCTTTGAGGTTAAGAAAGACCAGCATATGTAGTCTTACTACTTCTTTTCAACTTTTTGGTGAATAGATTTAGCCAATGCAGTAAAAGAGAAGGTAATTAAGCCAATAATATCATATATGACACAAATACATCTAGTTTGTTCAACATACTTTAGAAAATGTTGTATTAAGGATTTAAAGAAATCTAAATGCCAAATAAAGTAGAAACAATGTAAAACATTATTTGCAATATCACAATTGTATTTAGATTTTGTCACTTTGAAGGTGTTGTGTTTGTTGCTGAGATATTTTTTCAAATATTAGCGAACATAGGATGTGTCCTGTGTATGCAAGGACCAACACGTGGGTAGGAAAAGTCAATGCTGTTCTCACAGGTTTACCCACAACTTTAATACCAAATCCCAATGAACATTGTGTGTGTGTGTGTGTGTAGAAGGGAGGGGTCAGGAACAAATATCTTAATCATATGGAAACAGTAAGAACCTATATCAGGCAATGTGTTTAAAGAAAAAATGTCTTGCAGAACATTACTATATTTCAGCAGTAAAGTTTCAATAGCTAAGTGAGCCAGAAGACCTTTTTTTTTTTTTTGGTGAGAATACGCATTTGTCGTAAAAATACCAGAGCAGTTTGTAGGGAAAATACGATTGTTTCAATAAATGGTACTCAAAAATTATATATAAATAGTTAAAAGTACACCTTGGACTACATTCTGCCCATGCAACAATATGTAAAATAACGCAAACCCTATGGTTTCTATTAAACAAATTACTTTACAAACAGACATGAACATAGCTTCAGAAACTGTTGCTATTTTTCTTAGAACTTATTATTTAAAATAGCTCCCTGATCTGGAGTTTTTAAGAAGCCCTGCCTCTGGCCATGCACAGCTCTCTAGAACTTCAAGTCCCACTGCTGGAAATCCCTTCCATTACATCCGTGTTTAGTCAACTGATTTAAAGTATCTTTAGTGGAAAAAGTTTTCAAACTTTACTGTAAGTTATTTATGAATATAACTAAATTGTCCCTGTCTGTTAACTTTAATAGGCATGCATTTACTCCAACATGACATTAAAAGGAATGTATACTTTCTAGGAAGACAAAGCAAAACAAAAGAACAAAAAAAAAAAGTTGCAGCATAAAGCAAATAGAGTCTTCTTGAAGCATTGAATAACCTTTTTATTTGGATTTTCTTTTATATTGGTAAATAGACACTGAGATCATTATAGTTGATATGTGATACGTGTGATATTATTTACCTCTGCTGCCCTAAAACAACTGTTTAAAGTTTCCTAGTGACTCCAGAGTGGGAAAAGGACCTTCATTCATACATTTCTGAGACCCCCCCCCAACATTACCTCTGGCTGTAGGACTTTTGAGATTATTCTGAGTTCTTAGTAGTGACAGGATCAAAACTCCTGATGTATCTTATTTATTGAGATTAAACCTGTTCATCTGATAGACAGTAGCTGTTTAATTGTCAAGTACTTAATTATCTTAGCATTCTGATTTTCAATGATAATCACCAAAAGGAGAAAATATAAAGCTAACTTATAATACCTGACTTTTTTTTTTCAAACTCTCATGAAGAGGATATAAAACAGAAATGAGGAGAGATACTAGATCAGACAATATATCCTGGTGTTGTTGAAAAGTAAATGAATGGAATACAATTCAAATTTCTGCATTTTTTAAGTGTTCATTTTATACCTAGTCTGTGAGTGTGTATATGTGAGTGTCTCTGTGTGTGTGTGTGTGTGTGTGTGTGTGTGTGTGAGTGTGCTTGATTGATTCCTGTTGAATGCTTCCAGTTCAATGCTTCTGTGTCCCCAGAAAACCAGTTATCAATGCCCTAACTTGAATTGAAATGATATGTGTGGAAGTGAAGCTTTTAGGTCCTAACTACATTTCCATAAAGTTGTGAGGATTGGACATACATGAAGGACATAGTACCCTCATAAGAAAAAGATACAGCACTCTCTTATTCTCTCTCTCTTCCATGAGTACCCACTGAGGAAGACCATGTGGCACAGCAATAAATCTGCTATCCATAAGCCAGGAAGTGGACATTCTCCAGGGCCTGAGTGTACCAGCACTTTGATCTTTGATCTTGTACTTCCCAGATGTTATTTCTATTATTTACAGAGTTTTGGTTGTTTTTTTTTTTTTTCAGTAGCACCATGAGTACACTAAGATACCTAATCAAAACAAGGCGGTGTTTTCCATATTTTCTGCCACTAATACTGAATATGTAGATACCTTAACCACCAGCATCTTGATTCTCTTTTACTCCCTCTGTCACCTTGAGGGCACCTGAGTTGGCAGAACCTGGTTTATGGGTAACTTAAGCTCTTCGTGGAAAGGTCCATTAGAAACACAGTTCCATAGGTCTCATTTCCCAACCTCTAACCTTCCTCTTATCTCTTTTCTTGTAACATCTTACTTAGAGGTTTTTATTTTATTTCCTTGTAATTACACCCTGTAATATTTTGAACCTGGCCTAAACATCATTGATTTCCACATTTCTGTATCTCAAAATTCATCCAGGAGTTACAAACAACAACAACAAAAACTCTAGTTTTTGTTTGTTTGATTGTTTGTTTTAGTGTGTATATGTGTGGGTTTGGGTGTGTGTGTATGTGTGTGTATGCATGTATGTTTATTGCTCTCTTGGTATTTTCCCCAAACTTGTGCTGCCAGTTTTTAATCTTGTCTCATGCCCCTCCCTTCATGAGTACTGCTTTCTCCCCATTCTGAGACATCCTTTTAATTCTCCAGTGAGCATGAGCCCCCAGAATCAATCCACAGCACGCATTATAGGTAGATAGAGAGGTATGAATGTAGGTAGATAGATAGATGATAGATAGATAGATGATAGGTACACAGATAGATAGATGATAGATAGACGATAGATAGGTAAGTAGATGATTGATAGATATGTAGGTACATAGATAGATGATACATAGATATAGATAATAGATGTATAGATAGATGATAAATATAGATAGATGATGGATAGATAGATAGATAGATAGATACATGATAGATAGATGAAGAGAGATAGATAGATAAGTAAATGTAACATGAGGTAGTAAAATATGTATATTTTATCTGAGACTTCAGTGTCAAAGGCTCAAATTCGCAGTCTCTTCCAAAAGTCTAATGATGGGCCAGACTCAGCATGGCACTTTCATTTACAGGCTTCCTTTCAATGCTGGTGGAGACATATTTGATTGTTACAGTAACTGCCAAAAGAGTAGTTTCCAGACAAAACATAGAGATGTACATCTATGACTTCCAGAAGAATAAAATAAAACACTTGTGGGCACTATAATTTTGACACACTTTAAAAGGAAACAAAATAGATTACTTATTTTTTTTCACAACTTATAAGAGATCTCTTACAAAATAAAATTAGTCATCAGTCTTTTTAAGTTGAACTTAATGATCTTTCTCAGGTCTGATGACAATATAGATTCCAGGCTAAAGAAAGGGAAGCTTTGAGATGATCTGTTTAAATATAAATAATGTATATTCTTTGCTAAAAGCCTTGTTTTCTCAATTTCTGTCTTGAAAATTCAAATGAATAACTTTATTCTTTCTCTTTTTCAAACATACAAGAATGAATAAAAGTATATTCAAATATTTTAAATTGACAGATAGTAACTAGATGCTTGTAGACAGCCCTGTGTTGTACTAACAGATCTACCAGAAACACAAGAAAAATGTTGCTGATGCTACTTGAATTGAAAATTTTTAGCAAAGTCTAACCATCAAGTTTCCACTCACAGATCAGGCTTAAAATTCATATTTCTTTGTCAAAAATTAAGTGACCATAGGTGTGTGGGTTCATTTCTGGGTCTTCAATTCGGTTCCATTGATCCATTGGTCTGTTTCTATACCAGTACCATGCTGTTTTTATTACTATTGCTCTATAGTACAGCTTGAAATCAGGGATGGTGATATCTCCAGATTTTTTTTTTTTGTTCCATATGAAGTTGTGAATTGCTTTTTCTAGGTATATAAAGAATTGTATTTGTATTTTGATGGAAATTGCATTGAATCTGTATATTGCTTTTGGTAGGATGGCCATTTTTATTATGTTGATCCTACCTATCCATGACCATAGGAGATCTTTCCATCTTGTGATATCCTCTTCAATTTCTTTCTTCAAGGACTTGAAGTTCTTGTTGTACAGGTCTTTCACTTGCTTGGTTAGAGTTACCCCCCAGGTATTTTATATTGTTTGTGGCTATTGTGAAGGGTGTTGTTTCCCTAAT
This sequence comes from Lophiomys imhausi, assembly GCA_907164525.1. Taxonomy (NCBI): domain Eukaryota; kingdom Metazoa; phylum Chordata; class Mammalia; order Rodentia; family Muridae; genus Lophiomys; species Lophiomys imhausi. The sequence goes on along the minus strand of CAJQZJ010032367.1, from coordinate 5,645,253 downwards.
TCCTTTCTCAGCACATTTATTTTTTGTATAAAGAAGGACTTCTGACTTTTTTTAATTAATTTTGTATCCAGCCACCTTGCTGAAGGTGTTTATCAGTAAGAGTTCTCTGGTGGAATTTTTGGGGTTGCTTATGTATACTATCAAATCATCTGCAAATAGGAATAACTTAAGTCCAAGTGGATCAAAGACCTTAACATAAGGCCTGACACACTAAATCTATTAGAAGAGAAAGTGGGGAAAACCCTCGAACTCATCGGCACAGGTGACAACTTCCTGAACAGAACACCAACAGCTCAGGTTCTAAGATCAACAATCAATAAATGGGACCTCATGAAACTGAAAAGCTTCTGTAAGGCAAAAGACACTGTCATTCGAACAAAACAGCAGCCTACAGATTGGGAAAAAAATCTTCACCAACCCCAGATTTGACAGAGGGCTAATATCCAAAATTTACAAAGAACTCCAGAAATTAAATGCCAAGAAACCAAATAATCCAATCAAAAAAATGGGGAACAGAGCTAAACAGATAATTCACAAAGGAGGAATCCCTAAGGGCTGAGAGACACTTGAAGAAATGCTCAGCATCCTTAATCATCAGAGAAATGCAACTCAAGATGACTCTGAGATTCCATCTCACACCTGTCAGAATGGCTAATATCAAAAGGACAAATGACAGCACATGCTGGTGAGGTTGTGGAGGGAGAAAGGGGAACTCTCCTCCATTGCTGGTGGGAGTGCAAACTTGTGCAACCACTCTGGAGGTCAGTCTGGCAATATCTTAGAAAACTTGGAATAGCTGTGCCTCAGGACCCAGCCATACCACTTCTGGGTATACATCCAAATGATTCCTCACCAAATCACAAGGAAGTTTCTTCATCTATGTTCATAGCAGCTTTATTTGTAATAGCTAGAAACTTGAAACAACCAAGATGTCCCTCAACCAAAGAATGGATTAAAAAACAGTGGTACATCTACACAATAGAATACTACTCAGCTATCAGAAACAATGAAATCATGCAATTTCCAGCCAAATGGATGGAACTAGAGAAGCTTGTAACCGAACTTTTAAATTATTATTTATTTAACTCTTATTTATTTATTACTAAATTCACTTATAACAAACACCAACAATTTCTTAACTATTAATCCTATAAAATCCTACAACCCCTTTAACCTATCCACTAAACCTATTGTTAATTATAACAACTACTTTCATAACCTTTTAGAATGATACAGTCTCTGGGGGAGGTCCTCAGTCATCAGGAATACAGTCTTTGTTGTAGATTCTTTAATGCACTTAGCAGTCCTTTTTCTGGATCTCTCAGATGCAGGTTTGTCAAGGTAAGTTGGTTATTGCAGTCTCACCTTAAATAAGGCTTCATGCTTTCTTCTCTGTGGGAGACCCCAGCCGTCTACAGGCCAACTTACTTCTTTTGAATCAGGAACTCAGCTGCTCTGCCTCAGTCCTTAAAGCCAGGCACTGTTTCCTTTAGGCCACTGTTTGGACAGATCAAACCTCTCTAGGCAAAAGCTGAGCCACAGGGTCCAGTCCTTGGCCTTTTGGTGTCTTGCTCAGGCTTTCTTTGCTCACCGGCTTCTTTCTGCTTCAGGGAGAGAGCTGGCCATCAATGGCCAGCCCTTTTTTCAGCAGGACTCTTGGAGCTCTCTATCATCAGGGGCCTCTTCTCCTTCTCTGGGCTCCATGTACTGTCCTCAAATAGGAGGAACTCTGTTTCAGCTTAATTTGGGCTGTGTCCACTTAGCAGCTGAAAACAATGTCAGGCCAGATACTTTGTTTCTTCAATTCTATTGAGTCTTTCTTGTTTTCCTGACTTCAAACTTGTTTTTCAGTCTATTGAGTCTTTCCTGTTTTTGCTGACTTCATATAGGAGCTACAGAAGCTCATCCTGAGTGAGCTAATACAGACTCAGAAGGATGCACATGGCATCTATTCACTTATACTCAGATTTTAACCATATAGTACAGGATAACTATACTACAACCAATGCACCAAAGGAAACATGAACATAGACTTTTTTTCCTGTCGGTGAGACACTTTGCCCTAGTGGTGCTGCCTTGTAGGCCCCCAGTGTATGAGGAGGATCTTGGCCCTCATATGACTGCTGAAATGGGGCAGGGGACTGATATGTAGGGACAGTTCACTTCAAAGGAGAAGGATGGAAGGGATAGGGGGTAGAGGGTGGGAGAGCCACCTGTGAGGGGTGGAAAGAAGACACTGTGATGGAGATGTAACCTGAAGTAGTAAATAAATATTTTAAATTTTTGATTGTTTCTTTAGAATAGTTTTCTTTGCTACATGTTCTTTATTATTATTATTCATTTACAAAATGAATATCAAATAAATATATTGGGTGATCCCTGATGTAAATAAAAATAGATAATATTTTATCCAAAATTATTCAAATGAAAGCTATGGGTTTATATCCACAAGAATCTTAAAATTAAACTACAAACTATAGTATGCACTAATGCTTCTTGGCCTAATGTAGGTCACTTGGAAGGAGCTTGGAAACTGTGAATTTGACTTGGCTTGTGTGAATCATTTGCATTTCTAAGGAGTTCTCAGGCATGCTGAGTCACCCAACATGTTATACCCACACACTGAATCATGAGCCCACATGCCTGTGCTGCGAGGTGTCCATATGGGAGTGGATAAGGAGTTCTCAGGCATGCTGAGTCACCCAATATGTTATACCCACACACTGAATCATGAGCCCACATGCCTGTGCTGCGAGGTGTCCATATGGGAGTGGATAACTCCAAAATAAGAACTATGAGTCAAAGGTCAGTTGTGTTGAGACTAGGAGGTAGAGAATGATTATGTAGTTTAGAGTAAAAAGATACCATATAAAAAACCAATTGCTTTTTATAGGATCCTGTCCTTGGTGAAAGCCAGAAATGTCAGAAATGTTTAAGCCAAAACAATTTCTGATTCTGCCATGACCAGAGATGTGAGATGCAAGGAAGGAGGTCTGGTTTCTCCTTATTTCTTTTCCCTAAAGAAGTTTACACCTTTCCTGGAAACCATACTGAGAACTGGTGTTACTAGCTCATCCTCCACTTGCTCCACCTGGGGATGCCTGATTAACTCAAAGACAAGGAGGTTCAATGGGGTCACACTCAAAGTAGCCATTCATGCTGTATAGGAACAGTGCTGTCTTTTTTTCTCTTAAGCTTCCTATAATAACACACTTCTTTCTAAAACCCTCTAAGGTCTAGTACATGAATTTCATTCTTTGAGTTTATAAGACAAGAACCTGAAAGCCAATGGCTTGCTTTCTTTTTACTTAACACTTTTTACTTTTACAATCCAATCATAAGTGTCAAGAAGGGCTCCATCACTCTCCAAGACTTCCCAGTGTTCCTGAATCATAAGTCTGCAAACAGAGAGAAAGGTATTAGCTGGTAGCTTCCTGATAAGGCCACCAGATGGTCAACCAGTCCTTCATCCTTCCACACCTCCATTTTAGTCTTTTCCTGTCCCTCACCAAACACTTACTGTATGTTGACTTTTCATTTGCTCTCATCTTAACTAAGGAGCTCAGGTAATTTATTAGGCATTAAAAAATACTCCAACTGAGAATATTTACAGAGGAAGACACACATGTTCCAACTAAGGAAAAGTAGCCATTTTTATAGAATAATGTTTGACAAATTTGTAAAGAAAAATTTATGGGTATTTTTTGTTTTGTTTTGTTTTGTTTTTGTACTTGGTAAATGAACTTATTGCCTCTCTCTGTCTGTTAAAGTTGGATTTATCACTCAGGAAATGAGTCTCACCCTGTTCTCTTCCAGCTCTTCCAGAGACTAAGGCAGATTATGCTTGTTAATTTGGGTGAAAATTGGGTAACTGTGGCATAAGCAATTGTGAGTGTTGATCTAGTAATGCTTGTTTTAAGTAATGATCTCAAGTATAAAACATTATATGAAATTGTATTTCATTATTATTTACAAAGAATTTATATGTAGCTAAATACACAGCCTATCACTTTTAATGATAATATTGATAAATAACTGACTGTTCAAATTCAGACTTAAAGAGAAACACATTCATGTAAAGATTGATAGTTGCTTATTTTGATGAACATTTTTTTTTCCTGGAAAAAACACTGTTGGTTGCATTTCACAGCCCATCTTCAGCTTATTGTACTATGTGGCCAAGTTTTGTGCTATGAATTCCATCCTACAGATGGTAAAGGATTGAGTCAGAGACTCTGGAGAGAGGAATCCTTCCGGGCTGGTATTATCCATCCAATTTCTGTAGGCACAATGTATATTACATTTGTAGGTTGTTGAATGTCGAGCTCCAAGAGCAGTTGGTTCTGGTTGTCCATCCTCCACTTCAAAGCATCCATATTTGTTCAGTGTATCACCCCCAAATCCCTTTTTCAAGGAGAACAGCCTACTCTCTTAACTCTGTGGCATTAAGGGAAGGAAACAGACAACAAAACATCCCTAGAGTAAAATCATTGTGTTGTGTTTAGACCACCTAGAAAGTAAATCATTTCCAATCAAGGTTAACTTGACTATTTTATGAAATAAAAATGCCTTCATTAAGAATGTGAAGCTGGAAGATGAGCATGAGAAAGTTGTCCATGAAGAGAAAGCTCAGTTGGGAATGCCTTCAGAATATCTCAATCCCCAGTCAATTTCTTTATTATATTTGTAAGGTTCTGATTTCGTGATATTACCATTTCTTTTTTGTTTGTTTGTTTCCAGACAGGGTTTCTCTGTGTAACAGCCCTGGCTGTCCTGCACTTGCTTTGTAGACCAGGCTGGCCTCGAACTCACAGAGATCTGCCTGCCGCTTCCTCCCAGTGCTGGGATTAAAGGTGTGAGCCACCACGCCGGCGACGTTACCATTTCTCACTCTCTCAAACAGGCTGCTCTAGTCATTTCTGCTGGACATTGTTAACTCCCAATTTGGTGACATTTTTTGTTGTCTATTGCTCTTGTCTATGCATTACTTTCTATTTGAAATTTTACACTTGGTTGCAATATGCCTAATAAACTGAATGCATAACTATTATAGATCACGCTCCATGCCATACAGAACAAAACTTTGTCAGTCAGAAATATCTGAATACTTTCTATATGCTAAAGTTTTCCTTGCTGCTTAATGTATGAGATCTAAGGATATTGAATGAGATATTGTCATAGAAATGTCTCAGTAATTATTTCTTTTAGAATGAGTATTACAAATATTGCCTCAAAAAACCCAAATACTACCTTTTTAAAACATTTATTTATTACTTGAAGTTACATCTCCATTACCCCCTTCCCTCCACCCCCTCCCAGTTCCTCTCTGCCACCCGCTACCCCCTCTCCCACCCATCCCACCCCTCCAGTGTGTGGTGCTTCCATGTATTAGCCCCCCTCAGTTCATTAGTCACATGAGGTCTAAGAGCTTCCTCTTGCACAGGGGGCATACAGGTTAGTTCCACTAGGGTAGAATGTTCCACTAACAGGTATTCAAGCCCACATTCCTATTCTTTTGGATCCATTGATTGTTGGATGGTTATCCTGTACTGCATGGCTAAAATTCAGTTTTAAGTGAATATATGCCAGGTATATCTTTCTGACTCTGAGTTATCTCACTCATGATGAGCTTTTCTAGTTCCATCCACAAATACTACCTTTTAACAGTGGGGTTCAATGGCATTTGAGAAGTACAGTGAAAGATGAAGCACGGATTTGACCTTAGACTCAAGTTGATGATGTAGCTGTGTTTTCTATATTCTTTAATATCTAACATTTCATTTGTTGCACATATTAAGAGAATTGTTCCCAAGTATTTATACATCTGTTTTCTCCATCTGCTTATATAAGAAAATTTTTGTGATATTTTTAGTATTCATTTGTTTTTATGATTTTTTTCTTACAGGATTCAAATGTTTTTTCATATAATTAGTTTCTACTATTACCAGAATATAATTTGATACAATTCTATATAGAAGATAAATGAGTGATAAATATTATTGTGTACAAAATTATAAGATGATTTTATAAAGTTCATGTGTGGCACAAAATAGAATAAAGAACAGGAAGAAAATAATGCCTAGACTATGATTATGAGCAATTACCTATTCTTTCATTAAAGATATCTATAAACTTCCATATCCTGTCTTAACAAAAGCTTAATGCCCCATATTTAATTTTATCCTCATCGATAAATATAATATATAAAACAAAATTCTGAGGTTGTATGTTTCTTGTTTCAGGGGATTCCTTTCCCACTATTCACAGTAGCACCCAATCTACACCAGATGGCATGATCTACTCTAGCTAGACAGAAATGAACTACCAAGATGAAAATTCATGAGGATCAGTACTTTCTTGCTTTGTAACATCTGAATCACATTATTTACATGAGAAGTGACCACACAATTAAAGGTTATTTTTACATAAATAAGTATTTAATAGAGTAAATATATACATGTGTAGGTCAAGTTGGCATTTCTGTTCATAAATGAATTTCTGTTTTATAAGTTCTAAAAAACATTTAGTGTTATATTTATTGAATGCATTTATGCTCATAAATGTCAACACTGTTGAGCACTGCTAGCAAGGAGTTTACAGAAAATGTGTCAGTGAAGCTGTGTGATCCAAGTACACTGAAAAAAGAATTGAATGTCCTGTCTGAAAAAGCAACATGTTTGACTTAAGCTACAAATGAAAACTCCTTTCCCTCTGTGATTCTCTAAAATCTTCTGATGTTGCTGGTATTTTCTTGGAAGAAGCCCTGGTTATTTGCTAGCAATATGAAAGCCTTCTCCCAAACCACTGCTTCCTTCTTTGGTGGCAATGTGTCAGTGGTGTAATTTATTAATATGCTCATTTTAACCTAGATATAGGAATGATAATCATTTTCCACCTTAATACAATTGCAAGAAATCAATGACTAGCATATTCAAAATTTAGAATAAAAAATAAATTTTTGATGCTGCTACTAGTAATAATAGTAGTAATCAAAAACAAAATTATAAAATTTGAACATTAAAACAAGAAATTATGAAGCAACAAGAAACTTCTGTTTCATTGATTTTTGTGGGAGGGTTGTGTTAGTTCTTTTATATTGATACAGAGACTCTTATGTACCCCTGGCTGTCCTGACAGGATTTTCCTATCTCAGCTTACAGAACATTGAAATATCAGGTATATGGAACCATGACTGACAAACAATACATTTTGACAACAACAACAACAAAGTCTTAGAAAAAGGAGACTACATATTTTACATGTCTGGAAGTCATAACTAATATTTTTGGTTTAGCAGTATTATAGAGTTGATCAAGTAGAATCTAATTCTACAAAATTACATAGACATTTCCAAAATGATAAACTTTAGCCCACAACATGGAAACACTACATTTGTGCAGGATAGTAATATTTTCTCTATACCAGCTACCTGTACATTATGTCTACTGAGATACAGACAGTAAAAAAAAAAAAAAAAAATGTTTCATCAGGAAGCCAACTGCCACAGGCACTACCTGGAAACCAGCTGGCCATGATGGCCTGGGAATTAGGTAGGAGAACTTTAATCTCCTTCTTCTCCTCCAATTCCTACCCCTCCTAGTCTTTTCCTCTGTAGCAGATCATCTACTCCAACCTCCCCTTCCTCTCTGCCCCCATTCCCACTGGTGACCCAGATATTCTCCTAGAGCCTTCATCCACCATCCCATCCCTTTGTCTCAGCTGGCAACTCCCATAGGCACTGCCTGGGAACCTCATCGATCATATCAGTCAAGGAATCAGATAGAGATTCTCACTCTTCCTCCTGTCTTGCAATCCAATCTTCCAGTCTTATTCACAACTCTGGAGCAGACCACCTTCAGTGGCCTCAACTTTCTCTCAGCCTTCATTCCCAGGGATCTACCTAGATCCTGGTGGCATACCCTGAATTCTTCTGTGGACACTCTCAGCACCCTCTTTTTAGTCCATCCCCATTTCTAAGTGTCGAAGTCCAACACCTAGAAACACATTTTACACAGAACCCCCAGTGGCCACATCTAGCAGTATCCCAGAATAATTTCCTACCAGGAAACACATAAACACCACTCTCTCTTAAGAAATAGACAGGGCAACAAAAATCAAGGAACAGAACACCCAATCAACAAAAACACCACCAGGTCTCAATACCTAGAATTACCATCAGTACAAAACAAGATGCCTTAGATGCCAGTGTAAAAATACAGTCAATAATAGTCAAGGTAATATGTCTTCACTAGAGACAAACAACCCTACTACAGTAGACCCTGAGAAGCTCAGTAGAGATTAAACATATGACAAGGATTTTAAAATATCTATTATGGAATGTATTTGATGTTCTTAAAGCGGAAATGAGTAAATCCATTAAAGAAAAAACAGATATCTTCAAGGTCTCTCATTCTCAGTTATGAGTTTGCAGTCATCAACATCTCTGCAAAAGAAGCTTCCTTGCTCATATGATGGTGGCAAGAAGAATCATGGACTTCCACATGGTTTCTGGCATCAGCAAGAAATATGGACATCAACATACCCTCAGAACAGACAGGAAACTACTAAAGAGCATCCTTAAAATCTGTAATAAAGATGCTGAAGTGTAGCTCTTCACAGTTGATAGCTTCTGGCAGCGGGGTGAAGAAAGACTCAGTTTTTCCTAAGGGACTGGAAACTTGGATTTTGACCATGTCTCAATGAGTATATGCATGCACAACTAAAGGTGGACTTGGTGATTTTGTTATTGTTTTTGTTTGTGAAGGAACAACAGTGAAGGGTGGACACCAGTAGAATGAGAAGCGAGTGTGATCAGAGTGTACGTATGAAATACCCAAATAATTAATAAAATTAATATGCTGTGGAAAAGAAAAAGAAAAACAAAAAAGAAGTAGAATGAAATGAAGAAAACAGTTAAAGACATGAAAGTGGAAATTGAAACTGCAAGTTAATTATCAATTGTATTTATTAACAAGTATAAACTATAAGATCAGACTAGTGGAGCAGTTAGAGGGCTGGCAGGAAACCGGCACCTTAACTGGCAGCCTGACCTGTTCTGAGGAAAAAGGCCTGGGTCAAGGGTAGCCTTCACCACCTGCAACCTAACTTTTGTTAACTAATATTTTCATTAATAACTCTAAGTTGTTATAATAGGTCAGCCGAACAGCCAGTGACCTGGAGGGAGATTGGCAGGCTTTACTTGCCTTAGAAGTCTGTGAAGTCTGAAAGGACAGTCTGGCTATACGGTCTGGTGGTGAAGCTGCTGAATACTTATTAATCGCAATATACTATTATATTAGACCAACAAAGCTGCTGAAAGCCTAGAGAGAGTCATCGAGGTTTGGCAGGAGACTGATGGCCCTGGATTGGTTGGACTGGAACCCTATAAGCCACCATGGTCCTTTCCCCAATATTAAATACACCAAGACCTTTTAATATTTCAATGCTTAGACCTTAGCTGGGCAGACTCTCAACTAGCTAATCTAAATTAACCCAGATCACTTAATCCCAAACAGCCATGAAGCCTGTTACCTTCCAGAGCTCTCAAACATGTCTCTGTCTGTTTCCATGTCTCCTGGTGGAAAGAGAGATTCTACTGTATAAAATTCATGGTTGCCTTTTCCATCTCTGGAAGTCCCACATCCAATACTCTTTCTGCCCAGCTAATTGTCCATCAATGACTTTTATTAACCAATCAGGAGAATGCCTCAGAAGGGGCGGTAACCAGATCTCAGCATTGAAATCAGCCTATGAGAAGCAATGTATTAGTCCTTCCCCAACAGGAAATAGAATAAATTTAAAAAGAAAAGAAAAGGAAAGGAAAAAAGCTCCAAACCAATGGAAAACTGGAAATGAAATTTTGGGAACTCAAAAGGGAACTTCAGAGGTAAGGCTCAGCAACCAAACACAAAAGATGGAAAGTAGAACCTCAGATATTATGCAGAAACCCACAGACAAACATCAGACAAAGCTCTGGAAACCCTACGGAAAAGGGGGAGAGAGGATAGTAGGAGCAAGAGGGGTTCAAAACATCAGGAGAACACAGCCCAAAGAATCAACTAAAGAGGGATCCTAGGGCCTTAAAGAGACAGAAGCTGAACTTTCATGGACCTGTGCTAGGTTCTCTGCATATATGCTATGATTGTTTAGCTCAGGGATTTTGTGGAACTCCTAGCAGTTGTAATGTTGTCGGGTGGGGGGGATGTCAAAGAGTCTGGGATTCTTTTCCTCCTGCTAGGTTCTTTTCTATCCTTGATATGGGATTTGTCCCTACTCTTATTGCATCTCATTAAGGCATATTCAGTTGATATCCCTAGGAGGCTTGCTCTTTTCAGAAGGGAAATGAAGAAGTAGTGGATCTGGGGGAAAGGAGAGGTGGGGTTGTGTGGGGAATTTCTGTTGGTAAGGTTGAAGTTGGGCATTACCAGAAGGCCCCTGAGCTCAGTGCTGAATGATCGACTCCCTTTTCTCAGCTGGATCCCTTCCTCTGCCTGACCTGGGGAAATTCCAGATCCTCTCTGAGGAGAGTCACATAGCCCAATATATTCATGATAAAGAAATCAGCCTAATGAAAATCTGGGGATTTCTGAAGGTACTTCTTCATGTTAAGGAGATCTCAAGATTCCTTGGCTTTCAGCCAATGACATTTGTCCCTGCCTCTAACTGTACCTAGAGCTCCCCCCTCCCCCAGTCCAGGGATAATTAGGTACTACATTTCCTTTGCCCAGTGAACCAAACACATTCACCTCCAAAATCCCTTCCCACTGCCCAAAGGTTTATAATGTCCCTGATTCGTAAAACAAGCACTCTCTACCTCTCCACCATGACCATCTGAGACTCCTGCTCTTTAAAAAGACTAAAATATTCCTGTCATTTGATTTCACCAATGAAGACACAGGAATCAGATGCTGGCTAGAGTAAAAACCTGCTAGCTCAGAGAGGCAGAGAAAGCATCCAGCTGATCTTTCTATTCAACTGAAAACCCTAGAGTAAAAAAAAAGCCCACAGCCAAAAAGCTCAGACGAATCTAGATGAAGAAGTCTAGAAGGAGAAAACTCAAAGGAAGAGCTTCCAACTCCTGCTCCATGCTGTTGATGTCTTAAATACCCCTCAGCTCAATGTTCCTCCTTTCTGTTTAACCCCTGTCAGCTGGTTTCGTGCTCTGCCTCTTGACCCAGGATTAACTTTATTTAACCCTGTGTACAGAAAACTCTTGGTTTAAAGGTGTGTGCTTAGGGCTGAGTCACACCATAACCATTTGTTCACAATAAACAAAAAGTTCTAGGATTAAAGACTGAGCTGTACCACTATTAGAAACAGGCTTTTACAGTTTCTTGGAGTTCACAATGTGATCAAATATTCTGCAACAGACTTGGCTGTTTATATTGGGCTTGTGAAGGAAGCACTCTTCCTACCATGAAGAACTTATGCCCCTTCCTGCCTAGTCAGGCTTGCACAGTTTAGGCTCTTGTCTTGTTGCAGCCAGCTGCCCAGCCAGGCTCACATCTTGATCACCACCACCGGCCACCCAGTGGCCACCTCTGAAGCCTGCCAAGAGCCATACAGCTTCTGTTGTTTCCCCTGCCCACAGGCCCTTGCTAGCCACAGTGCTCACCTGTGGTGGCAGCCTGTTGCTGGCTGTCCCAGATGCAGCCTCCAAATGTGCCCTGAACTTTGCTGGAATCCCTAAGTGGATTGGCTTGGTCCAGGGGCTCTGAGGTGGTGGAGAAAAAAAATCCTTTATCCTGCCTACATGACATCGGGAGGGTATGGATTTCCCAGTCTATATGTTCTACCCTTTTCTGCCCAGGCAGACCTGTTCCAGATGGCAGTTGGAAATTCCCTGCCAAATTGCAAGATTAGACATGGAATAGTGGGTGAGTGGGAGCCTTTGGTCAAGGTGTATTGTATGAGAGAAAAATAAATAAAAATAAGAATAGAAAAATAATAAAAAATAGTCTTAGGTATTGAGTACAAGATGGCTACCTCCGGCAAAGTAAACACTTAAAAAAAAAATCCAGACACTAAACATCCTGGAAATCTGGAACACTATGAAAATGAAACCTAAAATTAAAAGGAATAGAGAAAGTAGAAACCCTAGCCCAAGGCACAAAACTATCTTCAACAAAATCATAGAGGAATATTTACTTACTCTAAAGAAGGATGTGCTATCAAGATACAAGAAACATACGGAACACAAAACAGAAAATCATTCCAATAAAATAATTCCAAATTCTTGTTGACCTACTACTTAGAAATGTAAAGTCCGATTTACCATTGTTAGCTTTATATTCAAATATTTAGAAAAATCAAGATGACTGATTGAAAAATAGAAACTAATTTTAAAAACAGAATCTTAGGTACTATGACGTAGTTACCTTTTTATTTCCCGTGACGACACCATGACCAAGGCAACAATAAAAGAAAGTACTTAATTGGGGAATTGCTTAGAATTTCAGAGGGTGAGTCCATGGCTATTATGTTGATGGCTAGCAGGACAGCAAGCAGGCTTGCATCTGGGGCAGTAGCTGAGAGCTTACATCTGATCCACAAGCATGAGAAAGAGAACAAGACAGGGTGGGCTTTCGAAACCTCAAATCCAGCCCAAGTGATGGATCTCTTGCAATCCTAATCCTACTCCCTCTTAAAACAGTTCCACAAGCTGGGGACCGAGCATTCAAACATAATAGGCCTATGGGAGCCATTCTCATTCAAACTACCATAGATGCTATTTTTTTCTTTCATTTTTAAAAATTCCTTTTAACGTACATTCATCTTGAACACTAAAAAATTGTTCTCATCTTTTCCCTAGGAAGTACAGTAACACTAAAATAGAGGGTAGAATTGTTGATAATAAGGAATTGTTGATAATAAGGAGGTGACCCAATTAAATCCAATTATCATTTTTTTTAACTTTTAAGGCTTATTTCTCTTGTTGTTTCCACTGCTATTCCCCATAGATTTCAGTGTAGATCCTCAAGGATTTGCCAACATCTCATCTCTCTCTCTCTCTTTTTGACTGCTTTATAAATCAAGATCTTTATGAGAAAAAAAATTTCATATGCTATTCTCACCAAGATCTTGATTTATATAATAGTTAAAAACAAAACAAAACAACAACAACAACAACAAAAAAAACAAAACAAAACCCTACCTGTCTTACAAATGCGCTTCTTTACACAAGGCTGTTAGTGACATTGGGCTATATGGAAAGCCACAGACACAAAATACTTAATTTAAAAGAAATTTATGAAAGTGTACATTCTTCTTCTATGCAGAAGCTTTAGAATCATCATTAATATTAAAGTATTTAACAGAAGCAAATTAATTAAAATATGTTTCATTTTTTCACATAGAATGAATGAAAGCAGTAGATTAGGTAAGTGTGCCAATACATGAAAACATTGTCTGTCAGTGCAGATATTCCTGATTTAAATGGCTGCTAGTCTATTGAATATACTTTAATCTAGACTAATGCACAGGAAAATATTGAATTATATAATCTTTAAATTCACACTAGAACAAAGACCATAGTGATAAATGATTTATGTAAAAATACTGTTTTAAAAATTTTTGAATTTTATACAACCTATTATAATCATATTTCTCATCTTACTTTAACTCCTTCATGACCCTCCTCACCTCTCACCCACTTTCACTTTCTCTTTCTGTGTCTGTCATTTTATGTGTCTGTTTCTCTCTCTCTCTCTCTCTCTCTCTCTCTCTGTGTGTGTGTGTGTGTGTGTGTGTGTGTGTGTGTGTGTGTTCTTTAAACACATAGAATCCAGTTTGTGTGTTAACTAACTACTTCTGTGCCTGTCACGAGTGTGATGGATATACCAAGTATAACACCATTGAAGAATACTGATTTTCCCTCTCCAAAAGTGACAATCAATGCCAATAGCTATTCAGGAGGGGATTGGATATCATCATGTCCAACTCCTCTTCTCCAAGCCATAACTTTGCCTGCCTTGGTCTTCACAGGTCTTGTGCATGCTGTCACAGTTTGTTAATTCATATATGAACTTGCTTTATTCTGTATGGCAAATATAATCTTCTTTAAGTCATCCAGCACCTTTTTCTCTTATAGTCTTTCCACTCCCTTTCTGAATATATACTTGAGTGTTATGGGAAATGGTGTGTCACTGTCATCCCATTTAGTACTGGGTACTCTGAAGTATGGTATTCTCTGGTTGTTGATCAGTTTTGGCTCAATTGTTGAATGGTGTACTCACCTCTTGATATGGTAGTCAATTATTGAGTCATTTTATTGTTATAGCCATTTAGTAGAATAATAGTAGTAGATTTTCCCATTGGACACATGATTTGTCCTGGCTAAAAGCTTTTGAGATCATTGATAGTGCAAGATATGGGTTACATCTTGTCAAGTGAACCATAACTATCAGAAAATGGATTGGTTACCCCCATTAACAGTCATGTCACCATTGGACCAGTAGGCATATTTTGTCAAAAAAAAGTAAATGTTGTAATTCACAGGATTCACAGTTGAGTGAAACTGATCATTGCACTTCTCCTTTGATAATATACATGGACCTTTCCAACATTATGAATCCTAGACAGTGGGAATGAAGATTCCAGTTGAATACAAGTAAGACTTCTCCATGTTCTGTAACTCAAGTATGTAGTTTCTTCAGCAATACAGTTTTATTATGAAGTCTGGAGGTGAAAAACTAGAATTGGAAATAGCCTACAGCATGCTTATCTTAGTTAGGGTTTCTATTGCTATGAAGATAAACTATGATCACAGCAATTCTTATAAAGGAAAACATTTAATTGAGAAAATGTCTTACAGTTTCAGAGATTTAATCTCTTGTCCTCATGGCAGGAAGTGTGGCATTAATTATGCAAGTAGGCATGGTGCTGGAGAAGTAGCTGAAAGTTCTACATCAGGATCCAAAGGTAGTGGGAAGAGAGACTGACACTGGGCCTGGTTTGAATATCTGAAGCCTCAGAGACTTCCCTCAGTGACACACCTTCTCCCATAAGGCCACACCTACTCCATTGAGATTACACCTTCTAATAGTGCTTCTCCCTATGAGCCCATGGGCTCATTTTCATTCAAATCACCACATTCCATTCCTGGCCCCCATAGGCCAGTAGCTATATCACAATGCAAAACTGCATTCAGTTCAACTTCAAAATTCTCCATAGTGTTTCACAATCTCAACAGTGATTAAAACTCCAAAATTCAAAGTCTCTTCTGAGGTTCATGTAATCTCTTAACTGTAATCACCTGTAAAACTCAAAATTAAAAGAAGATCTGGGACTGGAGGCGGGAGTAGGGAGGAGATTGTGATTGAGATGTAACTTGAAGAAAAAAAAAATCTATTAAGTCGATCATATCCTGACACCATGACGTGAGAAATATATTCTAATGCTGTGTATTCCTCAGTTTTAATAGAAATATAAATAAGAATGTATTAAATATTATATATTTAACAACATAAATATTTATTGCTATGTCTTTTGAATTGGAGGTCATTTTTACTATATCTCTTTTACAAAAAAAAAAAAAATGGGGTATGGAGAGGGTCGTGGTAGGAGTTTGTTAAAACCAATTGTGAGGATGTTTTTGTTTAATCCAAAGTGGACTGCTTAAGGCACAGGTATAAAGTATTAACAGTCTCATGATCCATCAGGGGAGTGGCTTAACCAACTGAGCAAGTTTAACTCTGAGGACTTGGGAGAGAGGAATAAAAAGCCAGAGCCCCAAGGAGAAGAGGGCTCTACAAAGGAGGAAAAAGAAAAAGCCTTGAGGAGAAGGGGCTCAACAAAGGAGAGGATAAAAAGCCAAAGCCCCAAGGAGAAGAGGGCTCTACAAAGGAGAGGAAAAAAGCCTTGAGGAGAAGGGGCTCAACAAAGGAGAGGAAAAAAGCCAAAGCCCCAAGGAGAAGGGAGTTATAAAGAGAAAAGAAAGAAGGAGCTCCATAAAGAAGTAAGTTGAGAATGGGCTCGGGCGGTGGTGGCGCACGCCTTTAATCCCAGCACTCGGGAGGCAGAGGCAGGCGAATCTTTGCGAGTTCGAGGCCAGCCTGGTCTACAAAGCGAGTCCAGGACAGCCAGAGCTGTTAAACAGAGAAACCCTGTCTCGAAAAACCAAAAAAAAAATAAAAAGAAGTAAGAGAAAAGACTCTACAGAGAAGAAAAAGAAAACACTCTACAAAGAAGTAGGAGAAAGTTCTACAAAAAAGACAAAGGGCTACAAGGTAGAAAGCATTTGCTGCTCTCCCAGTTGCTGGTGCTCTCCCAAGCTGGTGCTGTTTGTTCTTCCTGCTGCTGTCTCCTGGTTTGCTTGTCTCCTGTTTCGCTGGACTTCTAATGAGAATGGTATTACCCCCAAAGAATCCAACAACCCAAATCAGCATGAAGTAGTTCAAAGAGACTTACTTCCCTTCTCCCTCTAACCTTCTTTCTCTTCCACCTAGGGTTGGGGGATTGAAGGAAATGAGGGATGGAAGGGAGGTAGAGGTATTAAGCACAATAAATTAAGTACACTAAAATTTAAAAAAAAATGGCACAGAATATACACTACCATTCCAAAATAGAGAAAAGGGGGCATAGGGAGGAAATACTGGACCAAAGTAAGACCAAAAACCAGCTGGGCACACTCCAAACTCTGCATCTCCATGTCTGATGTCAAAGTACTCTTCAGATCTTCAATTCTTTTCAGCTTTATTGATTGCAATGCACTTCTTTTTCATGGGCTGATTCTATTCCCTTTTAGCAGCTTTCATTGGCAGGTTTCCCATGACTCTGGCATCTCCAACATCTTGGGGTCTCCAAGGCAATCAATCCAGGCTTCACCTTCACAGCCTCACACAATGGCCTCTCTAGGCTTCCATGTAGGAACCCTGACATATATCTGGCCTCAGTGGCTTTCCTCAATATTGGAGGAAGATTGTATAACCCAGGAGACATATCAGCTTCTGACAGCACCCCCTATTCTACTCCAAGTAGAAGATAAGCATCGAAGACTCTCCAGTGTGAGATGGTTGAATTAGTGGCAAGCCTATCTCTTGGCATGAAAAAACCTCTTGCTCTAACTGCAGACAGACTGCTGTCCAAAAAGGACAAAACTTGGTAGCAGGGAAGTCGACAGCCTAACTCTGCCAAGACAGGGTAGGTAAGTCCTTCATAATCCCTGCTCTACAACAAATGTCTGTCAGAGAAACAGGACCCAAAGGCTGAAGACTGATGCAGGAATGTATGGAGAGAAAATGAGAATCGGTGTTTTCTACACCACATTTACACTTCCTTCAGCTCTTTTTCTCCAACTGTATATTTTGTATTTTTCCTTGCTCTTCTTCCTACTTTTCATTATAGATCTGCATAAGAGTGGCCACTAATGACCACACAACACAGTCAATGCTAGGTTGTTTCCAAATATCCTCTGTCAAAGCTGTCAATACATTACTCTTCAATTTAGCCTCAGGCAGGTTTTTATTTTACACAAGGACAGAAAGCAGCCTCATTCTCCAAAATGTCATAAGAATGATCTCTAAGCCACATATTAATTTTCTCCTCTGAAATATCTTGAGTGAGGCCCCACAATTCAAATCACCCTCAACACCACTGTCTTCTACGTTCCTACTAGTATGGTCCATAAGGACCATTTAAAGTGTCCAGTGTATTTAAAGTGTCTCAAAGTATTCCATATTCCTCCAAACAAAAAACATGGTGTAATCTATCATAGCAGTACCCTTATCTCTGGCACCAACTTCTGTCTTACTCAGGGTTTCTGTTTCTGTGAAGAGACACTGTGACCATGGCAACTCTTATAAAGGAAAACATTTAATTGGGGCTGGCATCCAGTTCAGAGGTTTAGTCCATTGTCATTATGATATGAGAACCCTGGAAACATGCAGGCAGACATGGTGCTGGAGAAGGAGCTCAGAGTTTTACATTGAGATCTGAAGGCAGCAGGAAGAGAAAGTGAAAGCAGACCAGGCTTTAGCATCTGAAACCTCAAAGCCAGCAGCCCCCAGTGACACACTTCCTCCAACAAGGCCACACCTACACTAATAAAACCACACTTCCTAACAGTGCCTCTCCCTATGAGCCAGTGCAAGGCATCTTTTCATTATGATGCCTTTAATCTCAGCACTCAGGAAGTAGAAACAGGAGAATCTCTGTGACTTCAGAGCCAGCCTACTCTACATAGCAAAAACCCATCACAAACAAACAGAAAAGTAAAATAAATAAATAAAGTAAGACCTTTTAACAAAGTTGACAGTGGTTTCATTTTAGGCTTAGTCATTTGACTTATTTAATTTTATTTTTTCTGAAAATAACCAGAAAAAAAGACCCCACGGAACATATTATCAGACAAACTCTCATAGAGTAGGTTAAGATATTTTCCTGTTTTGTAAGTAATTATTAACATTAAGGCTGTGAAGATGGCTTGGCAACTGAGAGTACAGGTTGTTCTTATGAAGGATATGGATTTACTTTCCAGCATTGATGTGATGAGTTACAATTGCCCATAACCCCACTACTGGGCGATTTCATAACCTCTTCTGGCCTCTGTGGATACCAAGAGGTACCCACCTAATTCACAAGATGTAGGCATCTATATTGGTACTCACACATACACACAAAATAAAAATAAATATATCTTTTTTGAAAATTCCTTTTGATTTGTTCTGGTTTTTTATATCTATAGATATTCAAAAATATTTAAACATTTTAAAATATCCATATAATATATTTTATCATATACTTTCCCCTCCCCCAACACCTCCCAGATCCTATATGTGTCTTAAAACAAACAAACAAACAAAAATCTTATTGTCCTACAAAAGACAAATGAGAAGGAAGCCTAAAATAATGACATGAACATTATCAACAATCAAGAACAGAGGAATGGATTAAAACATAAACAAAGACCCTAATTCTCAACCTAAGAGAGATCAAATTACATAGAAAGAACAGCAACACCTTTGAAAATATAATTTCATTTCCTGAATTTGCTTCATGTAAAATTCAACAGACATAGCATTTATTTTTCATCAAAATATCAAAGAAAAGGAAAAATGTATAAAGTATTTCCATAAAATCATAATTTCAACTTTCAAAAGCAAAGCTTGAAAGGTACATTCCTACTACTTAATACAGATGCGAAATTTTTATGACTTTGTTCTTGTTAACAAATGAAAAGGAATTTTGTTAAGAGTAACATCTTCAAGTAGATGAAGATAATGATAACCACAGGAATGAGAAGTTTCCTTTGATGTTCTCTGGCAAAGATGAGTGGATGGTCTTTCCTTGTCTCTTGCTGCACAGACAGGCCAAGCAATCTGATTCTAACCATCACTTTACTTATTTATCTGAAAACAAAAGTGATTGGTTCAGTACCAACAACAACAATGATGAAAGATAAAAATATTGATTACACTGTTCACAGACACAGGAATTTTTTTGTGTGCTATGAAAATATTCTAGATATACTTCAGTCATAATTTCACAATTCTAAGAAAATACAAAGCTCCTGAATTATGCAATTTAAATTGATGAATATTAGGACGCATAAGTTATATATCAAATATATTTTAACTTTAATAAAAAGTCTTAAAATATGTGGACTGAATATGGTCTCACTGTGACAAAGTTAATAAGACCAGCCCATTAATCAGGGTGATGGAACTTTTTTCTTCCATCCATTTTTAACACAGGTATTTTAACATATTGAAATTAGTTAGAATTCAATTAACCAATCAATTAGTCATGTTTCCTTAACTTACCAGTATAGTTTTCTCTAAAATTTTTAGTAACAGTTCCAAATTTTTAAAGAAATGAAAGACATGCTATGTTGAATTACAAATAAACAATGTGATTTCTCCTCATGTTGCAGTTAGTGGTGCTTATGACATAGAGAAATAAACATTCAAATATTATATAATTAAATGCTTGCAATGCACAGAAGTATTATAGAAATAATTCTGGGAGGGAATAAAGGAATCTATTTTGTTTTATCTTTGGATCTAAAAGAACTAGTAATGTGTTTAATTTTTTGGTTTTGGTTTTTTTAACTTAAATTTTTTTTATATACTCTTGTGACATTCATAAAGATATAGCCACCAGTTATTTTCTACAGGAAATAACTTTCTTCAAGGAATTTTTATAGGTGACAAGTTCTAGTTGCTGATTCTTCAAAAATTGCCTTGTTTGTTTTAGGTCATTCCCCTAAACCCCGAGCAGGTAGTTCTAATTACCTAAAAGCAGTTTGATTACAAAAGAATTGCCACTTCAACTTGATGCTTATGATTTTCTATGTTGAGGAGTGTTTCCCCTGTGTCTCACCGTCATAGTTAGTAGTGTTTTTATTGCTATGAGGAGACACCATGAGTACAGAAACTCTCATAAAGGAAAAATATTCAATTGACTCTGGCTTAGAGTTCAGAGGTTTAGTTCATTATCAACATAGAGAGAAGTATGGTGGTGCACAGGCAGACATGGCACTAGAAAGGTAGCTGAGAGATCAGCAGGCAGCAGGAAGAGAGTGAGACACTGTGCCTGGCTTGAGCATCTAAGTCTTCAAAGCCCATCCCCAGTGACACACTTTCTCCAGCAAAGCCACACATACTCAAACAAAGCCACACTTCATAATGGTGCCATTCCTATAGGCTTTTGAGAGTCATTTTCATTTACATGACCATACCCACTATCATCCTGGGGGCACTGTCTCTCTGAACTGCTCTAATATGAGGCCATTCCCATTCACTAATGTTCCTTCTGTGTTTTTATTAACTGGTATCTAATGAACATTGTAGAACCAGGCTTGCATGGGTCCCTAAGGGAGAATAATTTCATAAACTTCAACTTTAATAATGGAATAGTAACTTCACATACATTGTCATATTTGAGATAAGATTATGGTTTCCATTGGTGAACCTTGCAAACTTCTGCATCAGCAAGGGTGCCACAGCAGTACCATCCCTGGTAGTTATGGGATGCCTCTGTCCTCTGTGTTTGACTCCTTTGGAAACTCCTTAAGTCACACATTAATATTTGCTTTGTAGAAGTCAAAAAAAAGACCCATTTTTTCTTTAATTAAGAGGAAATCACAATATTGGACACCATAGGATAGATCTCTTCTGTTTGAAACAAGATGCAAATAATTCCTTAACACTGACACTTGCATTGACAGGAAACAAAGTCTATGTTCATGTTCCCTTTGATGCATTGGTTGTAGTATAGTTATCCTCTACTATATGGCTAAAATCCGATTATAAGTGAATAGGTGCCATGTGTATCCTTCTACTTTGCCCTAGAAGTGTTGCCTTGTAGGCCCTCAGTATGTGAGCCTCAGTATGTAGGCCCTCCTATGACTGCTGAACTGGGGTGGGGGACTGTTATGTAGGGAAACTCCACTCCAAAGGAGTGTGATGGAAGAGATAGGGGGTAGAGGGTGGGAGGGTGGGACTGGGAGGGGTGGAAAGAGGACACTATGATGGAGATGTAACCTGAAGTAATAAATAAATATTTTTTAAAAACCACTGTCACTCTCTTTCTATCACTGTCTCAGTGGGAACTTCAAAAGGATCTTTGACAAAATCTGGATGTGAGTACACAATATTCAAATGCTTAAACCAGATTTTCCAGCATATAAAGTCTACACTTTCTGTAACATCTAAATATCTTAAGTGCAGTCCATATGTTACATTTGCAGCAGTCCCCCAAATCTAAAAGCTTCTTTTAAGCATTATGATCCACTAAAGAATATATAAACAAAGAAAGAAATATTCTCAATTATCATAGTAGTGGTTGTTTGAAGGAAATTGATTTTTACTTCTCTATAGCTTCAAGTTTCAAATGAGTTTCTAAATGTGTTTACTTATTTGTTTGCCTCTCAACAAAGTCTTCCCAAGGAATTAAAAACTAAAGTTTATCCTATGCTGGTCAGAAATGTAGAATAACCTGGAAAAGATTGCAGAAAATGAAAGTTAAAATGTTTGCATGAATCTAGAAAAGACCAACAAAAGAAATTAATTTTAAAGTCCCCATCATTTTAGAAAGCAGTTAAGTTCTGTAAAATAATATGGGCAGTAAGTTTGATGAATGTATTGTATGGCAGGTTTTATCTGGATAGATGCAAAACATGTAAACATGCACGTGTGCACACATATCTGCACACACATTTCTGCTCACCATGAATAGAGAACTGCCAACAGCCCAGAGTACAGATTCCACCAAAATCTGGCTTGCTGAACCAGTGGTTTATTTGGGTTACAGGAATATGGGTGAGGGGTTACATAAAGGAGTAACACCAAAACCCATCTCCATATAAGTGACAGCTCTCTAAAACTGAAATCTTGAGCACAATGCATAACCTTGAGGCAGTTCCAGAGGTGGAAGGGTGTTCTTTTCAAGTAGCTCATTTCGTCTGAGCTTATTCCAAACAGCTTGACTCCTCTCTACATCACTTTCTGGGGTTGTCTGAGAGTCTTCTTTGGAGCTTGGCTTGTGTCACAGTGACTCTCAGAAGTCTTTACTATTTATGTACTTTTGGGGGAGTGAGGGGACTAGTGAATGTAGTCAGTTTCAGGGACTTCCTGGAGCTATTCTGTTGGGGTAGAGTTAAGCATTTTAAATGTCAATTAGTCCTGTTTGCTGTCTGTTACTTATATTGACTCTGATTGGTTAAATAAAATGCCGAGGCCTGAGAATGGGCAAAGACAGAAAAGGTGGGACTTCCTGGGATTAGAGCAGGAAGCCTGTGCTTTAGACAGAGGATTCAAAGATTCCAGCCTTCAGCAGGAGCAGCAGGAAGGAGGCACACACCATGGGTTAGAAAAAGGAACCTCATTCCACATGGCCAGGAACATCGGCACATCCTGGAGAATGGCAGTCCAAGGGGACGTATGTATATATGGGATCATATTTGGGTAATAGAATTATGAACTAGCTTAGATGGGCTAAGATTGCACAACTCAGGCCAAGGCTTGTGAAAATCCACATGGTGTCTGTACGCTCATTTGTAATGGCTGCTTAAAGATTATCAACTGCCAAACCAATTAACAATAATCTAAATAATGGGGATCCAAGATGGCGGTGGCCGGCACGGACGTATTTTGACTTTGGGGTCAACAATCACAAGGTGGCAAGTGTTCCAGGACGTCGTAAAAAGGGCACGACCCCTTCTAAATCTCACCCAGCTACAGAGGGACCATGGAAGATGCCTGGGCAGGACACCACTTCCGAATCTCAGACACACTAGGAAGCCTCTGGACCCGGGAATCGGGATAACCCATCCCCCCAAAAGGAGAAATCCCTGTAAGTTCCAACCTAATACCCAGCTGGCAGATTCAGAAACCACACAGAGATAATCCCCACCCTGCTGGGCACTCCCAGGTCTCACACAGACGATCCGATCCAATTATCTAGTAAAAGGTTGCAACCCTTGGAAGTGAGCAGGAGATCCCCTGCAAAGTGCCTTTAGACCACAGATTGCAGTCTGTGATGTCACCAGCCAGATTCCAAGCCGCGGGAGTAGCAAGGCTACTGCAGCTGAACTGCAGACTTACCCGCTACAGGAACCAACCCCAGGAAAACTAGTCTTATGTACTAGTACAAGCCCTTCCAGCAGGGAATCAGAGCTTACTTGTAAACAGCCCCACCACCTGAATTAATTAGGTCCCCACATGGGAGGCGGGACTGAATGACTCACCTTATAGGGGTGGAGTAAGGCAACTCGAATCCTACACCACAGTGCCCCCTTTAGACCCAAGTCCAGAAGACAGCAAATTCCACATGGCCAGAGGCCAAAGACAAAAAAAAAAAAAAAACAGAGCGAAATGTCTCCAACAAAAGAAAGCAACACTATTTCATCCAGCCCAAACCACCTCACCACAACTGAAACACATGAAAATGATGACAATTCTACAGTATGGAAAGTGATAAAGTCCCTGCAAGAAGAACTTAAAACTATGAAGGAATTCAAAGAAGCCACAATCTTACAAGTCAAAACAATGGATAACATCATTAAAGAGCTCCAAGCCAAGGTGACCCAGCTTGAACAGGAAAAGGATAAAGCAATGAAAGATCTCCAGACAAAAACAAGCAAACTGGAGAAGGAAATGTACAAAACGAACACCACTATTCAAGACATGAAAATAGAAATGGAAACAATAAAGAAAACACAGTCAGAGTTAAAAAAGGAAATGGAGAATCAAGAGAAGAGAACAGGAACTACGGATGTGAGTATCAAAAATAGGATGCAAGAGATGGAAGACAGGATCTCAGGCATGGAAGATTCGATGGAAGAAATCAGTACAACATCCAAAGAAAATGAGAAAGCTAAAAATCTCTCACCCACAACATCTAAGAAATCAAGGACTCAATGAAAAGACAGAACCTAAGGATTATAGGCATAGAGGAAAGAGAAGACTCCCGACTCCATGGTCCAGGAAATATCATCAACAAAATCATAGAAGAAAACTTCCCAAACCTAAAGAAAGAGATGCCAGTAAAAATCCAAGAGGCTTACAGAACACCAAACAGATTAGATCAAAAAAAAAAACTCCTCTCGCCACATAATAATAGAAACTCCAAATGTAGAGAACAAAGAAAGGATATTAAAAGCTATAAGAGAAAAAGGCCAAGTCATATACAATGGCAGACCCATCAGAATCACACCTGAATTATCCTCAGAAACTTTAAAAGCTAGAAGGGCCTGGACAGATGTCCTACAAGTCCTGAGAGAGCATAAGTGCCCAGCCAGACTACTATACCCAGCAAAACTCTCTATCAACATAGAAGGAGAAAACAAGATATTCCATGACAAAAATCAAATTCAAACAATATCTCCTCACAAACCCAGCCCT
Source organism: Lophiomys imhausi (assembly GCA_907164525.1). Taxonomy (NCBI): domain Eukaryota; kingdom Metazoa; phylum Chordata; class Mammalia; order Rodentia; family Muridae; genus Lophiomys; species Lophiomys imhausi. The sequence continues at coordinate 5,620,411 of CAJQZJ010032367.1, read as the reverse complement.
ACAGAAGATCCTAGAAGGAATATTCCAACCCAGAGAAGATAACTACACCCAAGAAAACAGAGGAAATAGAAATCTCCACAGCAACTAAACAAAAGAGAAACACAAGACAGCCAGCTAAACCAAAATAACGGGAAATAACAACCCCTGGTCACTAATATCCATCAACATCAATGGACTCAACTCGCCAATAAAAAGACACAGACTTACAGACTGGATCCGTAAACAAGACCCATCTTTTTGCTGTATACAAGAAACACATCTCACTATTGAAGATAAACACTACCTCAGAGTAAAGGGCTGGGGAAAGGTCTTCCAAGCAAATGGACCCAGGAAATAAGATGGAGTATCCAGCCTAATATCAAACAAAATAGACTTCCAATTGAAGTTAATAAAAAAAGACAGAGAAGGGCGTTACATACTCATTAAAGGAAATATCCACCAAGAGGTCATCTCAATATTGAACATCTATGCCCCAAATACAAAGGCACCTACATTTATAAAAGAAACGCTTCTAAAACTTAAATCGCACATCGATCCAAACACTTTAATAGTGGGAGACTTCAACACCCCACTCACAACTATGGACAGATCATCAAGACAGAAGCCAAACAAAGAAATAATGAGTCTAACAGAGATCATGAACCAAATGGACCTAACAGATATCTACAGAACGTTTCACCCAATCACAAAAGAATACACCTTCTTCTCAGCACCTCACGGAACCTTCTCCAAAATCGACCGTATTGTTGGACACAAAGAGAGCCTCAACAGATACAAGAAAATTGAAATAACCCCTTGTATCTTATCAGATCACCATGGAATAAAGCTGGACCCAATGGCAAAACAATCAACAGAAAGTCTACACTCACATGGAAATTGAACAACTCTTTACTAGAGGACCACTGGGTCAGGGAAGAAATAAAGAAGGAAATCAAAGACTTCTTAAAATCCAATGAAAATGAAGACACAGCATACCCAAACGTATGGGATACAATGAAAGCTGTGCTACGAGGAAAGTTCATAGCACTAAGTGCCTTCAAAAAGAAAATTGTGACAGCTCATATTAGCGAACTAACAGCTAAACTTGGTGAATTGGAAAAAAAAGAAGCAAACACTCCCAAGAGGAGCAGAAGGCAGGAGATCATCAAACTTAGGGCTGAAATCAACAACTTAGAAACAAAAAGAACTATACAAAGAATCAATGAAACCAAGAGTTGGTTCTTCAAGAAAATCAACAAAATAGACAGACCCTTAGCCAAATTAACTAAAAGACAGAGGGAGAAAACAGAAATCAACAAAATCAGAAATGAAAAGGGAGAAATAACAACAGACATTGAGAAAATCCAGAGAATATTTGGATCCTACTTTAAAAATCTATACTCCACCAAATTTGAAAACTTAAGTGAAATGGACAATTTTCTTGATAGATTCCACCTACCGAAGCTAAATCAAGATCAGATAAACAGATTAAACAGCCCTATAACCCATAAGGAAATAGAAACAGTCATTAAAAATCTCCCAACCAAAAAAGGCCCAGGGCCAGATGGCTTTAGAATGGAATTCTACCGGACCTTCAAAGAGGAGCTAACACCAATACTTTTCAAACTCTTTCACAAAATAGAATCTGAAAGAACATTACCAAACTCATTCTACGAGGCCACAATCACCCTGATTCCTAAACCACACAAAGACCCAACAAAGAAAGAGAACTTCAGACCAATCTCCCTCATGAACATAGATGCAAAAATACTTAATAAATAGCAAACCGAATTCAAGAACACATCAAAAGTATCATACACCATGATCAAGTAGGCTTCATCCCAGGGATGCAGGGATGGTTCAACATACGAAAGTCTATCAACGTCATTCATCACATAAACAAGATGAAAGAAAAAAAACCACATGATAATCTCGCTAGATGCAGAAAAAGCATTTGACAAAATCCAACACCCCTTCATGCTAAAAGTTCTGCAGAGAATGGGCATACATGGGCCGTACCTAGAAATAATAAAGACAATATATAGCAGGCCAGTGGCCAACATCAAAATAAATGGAGAGAAACTTGAAGCATTTCCTCTAAACTCAGGGACAAGACAAGGATTCCCACTTTCAGCATATCTCTTCAATATAGTACTTGAAGTTCTTGCTAGAGCAATAAGACAACTAAAGGAGATCAACGGGATAAAGATCGGAAATGAAGAAGTCAAATTATCCCTATTTGCAGATGATATGATAGTATACATAAGCGACCCCAAAAATTCCACCAGAGAACTCTTACAGCTGATAAACACCTTCAGCAAAGTGGCCGGATACAAAATTAATTCAAAAAAATCAGAAGCCCTTCTTTATACAACAAACAAATGGGCTGAGAAAGAAATAAAGGAAACAACCCCCTTCACAATAGCCACAAACAACATAAAATACCTGGGGGTAACTCTAACCAAGGAAGTAAAGGATCTGTACAACAAGAACTTCAAGCCCTTGAAGAAAGAAATGAAGAGGCCTTTAGAAGTGGAAAGATCTCCCATGCTCATGGATAGGTAGGATCAACATAATAAAAATGGCTATCCTACCAAAAGCAATATATAGATTCAATGCAATTCCTATCAAAATACCAACACAATTTTTTATAGACTTGGAAAGAACTAGCCTCAATTTCATATGGAACAACAAAAAGCCAAGAATAGCTAAATCAATCCTGTACAATAAAAAAACATCTGGAGGTATTACCATCCCAGATTTCAAGCTGTACTACAGAGCAGTAGTTGTAAAAACAGCATGGTAATGGTATAGAAACAGACCAGTAGATCAATGGAATCCAATGAATATCCAGAAAGTGACCCACACACTTATGGCCACCTAATTTTTGACAAATAAGCCAAAACGGCACAATGGAAGAAGGACAGCATCTTCAACAAATGGTTCTGGTCCAACTGGATGTCCATTTGTAAAAGAATGAAGTTAGACCCACACTTATCACCTTGTACAAAACTTAAGTCCAAATGGATCAAAGACTTTAACATAAGGCCAGTCACACTAAATCTACTAGAATAAAAAGTGGGAGAAACCCTCGAAATGATTGGCACAGGCGACAACTTCCTGAACAGAACACCAACAGCTCAGGACTTGAGATCAACAATCAAGAAGTGGGACCTCATGAAATTGAAAAGCTTCTGTAAGGCAAAGGACACTGTCATTCAAACAAAATGGCAGCCTACAGACTGGGAGAAAATCTTCACCAACCCCACATCTGACAGAGGGCTAACATCCAAAATCTACAAAGAACTCAAGAAATTAAATGCCAAAAAACCAAATAATCCAATCAAAAAATGGGGGACAGGGCTAAATAGAGAATTCACAAAGGTGGAATCCCTAATGGCTGAGAAACACTTGAAGAAATGCTCAACATCCTTAATCATCAGAGAAATACAACTCAAGATGACTCTGAGATTCCATCTCACACCTGTCAGAATGGCTAAGATCAAAAACACAAATGACAGCACATGCTGGCCAGGGTTTGGAGAAAGGGGTACCCTACTCCATTGCTGGTGGGAATGCAGGCTTGTGCAACCACTATGGAGGTCAGTCTGGTGATATCTTAAAAAACTTGGTATAGCTCTGCCTCAGAACCCAGCCATACCACTTCTGGGTATACACCCAAATGCCTCTTCACGGAATCATAAGGACGTTTCCTCATCTATGTTTGTAGCAGCCTTATTTGTAACAGCTAGAAACTGGAAACAACCCAGATGTCCCTCAACCAAAGAACTGGTCAAAAAACTGTGGTACATCTATACAATGGAATATTATTCAGCTATCAGGAACAATGAAATTATGCAATTTGCAGCCAAATGGATGGAACTAGAAAAGCTCATCCTGAGTGAACTAACCCAGACTCAGAAGGACACATATGGCATCTATTCACTTATAGTAGGATTTTAGCTATATAGTAGAAGGTATTGATACTACAACTAACACACCAAAGGGAACTTGGACATAGACTTCTTATTTTTTATTTTTATTCTTTATCTATTTTTTATATATTAGTTATATTTTTTCTATTTTTTAGTCTTTTTTATCTATTATATGCTTATTAGTTTGTTTTTTTAGTAGTTCTCTCTCCTGGGCAATAAGACACTTTTCACTGATGGTACTGCTTCGTAGATCCCCAATGAATGAAGAGGCTCTTGGCCCTCATACGACCTCTCAACTGACATGAGGGACTGTTATATAAGGACACCCCACCCCAGAGAAATGGGATGGAAGGGTTAGGAGGTAAAGAAAAAAAATGAAATGTAATGTTTCTGCCTTTTACTACTAATTGTCATAAACTGTTTTAGGGTCATTAAGAAATGCAAATTAATGGTTATGCAAGCTGGTCATTCAGTTGGGTACTATGACAGCCTATTATAGTTACTTGCTAAGCTAATCAGAAATAAACCGGCAAGAGACAAGCAACATCTGCTTACCCTAATATAAGAGATAGACAGGGCCTCTTCAAAAACCTCAAGAGATCTGCAGAATATGGCATTCAAAGATGTTTTCGTAACTTTAGATTTTTTTATATCAAGACATATCAACTCCTGACAGCAACCCCTATTCTCCTCCAATTAGAAGATGAGCATTGAAGAATCTCCAGTGGGAGATGATTGAATTAGTCGCAAGCCTTGGTAGGAAAAGTCCCTTGCCCCAACTATAGACAGAATGCTGTCCAAAAAGGACAAAACTTGGAGGCAGGTAAGTCGACAGCCTAGCTCTGGCAAGACAGGGTAGGTAAGTCCTTCATAATTCCTGCTCTACAATCAATGTCTGTCAGAGAAACGGGGCCAAATGACTGAAGATCGATGCTGTAATGTATGGAGAGAAAATGGGAACTCTCCAGGCAGCCACAGGTATGTCATTTCTTAGTTTGGGAAGCTGCAGGCCCTGTACTTCCTATAAAATCAGATATATTTATCCCTCTCAGGTCTCTGAGGTGGTTGAAGAACAGATAGCTAGAGTCTCATAATTTAATTTTAAGTTGTTTAGGAGTCAAGAGAGTGTTATAGATCTAAGAAGATACTTTTAAAATTGTGTTGCAAGTTAGTATGAATGTTGAGTCAGATATAGACCTTTAAACTCATGGAGATGTTTAGATAGTAGAATGTTAAAGTCAAGTACCAAATACATGTGGACTGGTCATTGGGAATGTACGTAAGCCATATAACCCTCATAACTGTGGCCTAATTACCTCTGTTGTACTGTATTGTATTTGTTATTATAAGAGAAAGAGCCATTTGTTGGACTGAAAGGGGAAACTGTAGGGGGCAATAAAATATACCTTAAACTTAAAAGAAAAAATAGGGAAGAGGATGGGGGGTTGAGGGTGGGAGGGTGGGACTGGAGTGTGGAATAGGGAGGGGACTGCGATTGAGATGTAACTTGAAGAAATAAAAAATAAAGGAAAAAAAACAATAATCTAAATACTGTTAAGTAACTTATTAGCCATATTTTTTTATAATTCTGAGTTTTTTATGTCTTCTCTTAAGCAACTTTGCTAAGATGAGATGTTTCAACCTGGAAAGAAACTTCTGAGCAGTAGGATGTGAATCTTGAAATTGCTTCATTAGATTGTCAACTTTTCATTTTAGGTTGGAGTAAGTATAGAAAGCACTTAGAACGTTCATTTTAATATATGAAAATTAATTTTAATGAAAAGATTGTTGAAACAAATATATTTTGATTTTCCTTTACTACTACAAATTTTATTACATTTTAAAATGAACTTTTTGGAGAAGTACATGTGTTCATAATCTGTCAGAAAATGTTTAACAGATCATAAAGTTGTGACTGAAGGCTAAAAAAAATAAGATTCACAAAAGATGGGCAATTCTACTAGTAGAGTAAGTCTATATGTGGTAATGGTGCTTTATTTTGTATATATCAGGGAATAAGATAATTGAGTGAGTGCATGGTCACATGATAGTGTTTCTCTTTCACCCAGTTCTCATCATGATTTCATTTAGAATATTTTATTTTTATTTCTATGTTTAAGTTTTACTTATTTTCACTGCCACTTGTTTATTCTTTCTTATTTTCTGTTATTTAAAATTCTATTCAGTTAAGAATTGTGTGAAAAGTTCTGAAAGAGCTATTCCAAGTTTCCTCATCCATGTTCATAGCAGCCTTATTTGTAATAGCTAGAAACTGGAAACAACCCAGATGTCCCTCAACTGAAGAATGGATTAAAAATCTATGGTACATCTATCTACACAATGGAATATTACTCAGCTATCAGAAACAAAGAAATCATGCAATTTGCAGCCAAATGGATGGAACTAGAGAAGCTCATCCTGAGTGAGCTAACCCAGACTCAGAAGGATGCACATGACATCTATTCACTTATAGTCAGATTTTAGCCATATAGTACAGGATAACTATACTACAACCAATGCACCAAAGGGAACATGAACATAGACTTTTTTCCTGTCAGTGAGACACTTTACTCTAGTGGTCCTGACTAGTAGGCCCTCAGTGTATGAGGAGGCTCTTGGCCCTCATATGACTGCTGAAATGGGACAGGGGACTGTTATGTAGGGACACTCCACTCCAGAAGAGTGGGATGGAAGGGATGGGGGGTAGAGGGTGGGAAGGTGGGTCTGGGAGGGAAAGAGGACACTGTGATGGAGGTGTAACCTGAAGTAATAAATAAATATTTAAAAAATTCTCAAAGAAAGAAATCAATCATATGGAGTGTGTTATACACAAATATTACTTGAAGAGAATATTGAGCAGAGACTTTTTCTGACCCTTCCATTTCTGCTCCTTCATATTTCAATTAAAAAAATGTTCTACTCATTTTGTTCTCGTGGATTAGCCTTTACTTTGGCTAATTAATAATATCAGGAATATAACCTCATTTCCTCGAGTTTGGCTATGCTCTCTATGGACTTGTGTTACACATGTGTGAACTCATGTTGGAGTTTGTGGAGTTAGCAACAAGAGATGTCTGGATCAGGGAAGATTAAAGGGATATATCTTAAAAGTAGTTTATGACAGGTCCAAGCAATGCTTCTGAAAATGACACAATGACTCAATAGGGGAGGATACACAATAAAGCAATTCCTGAAGCGCATCCTTACTAATGTAGGCACTGGGGATTTTAGTGACGTGCATTGTGGGACATGCTTGACTAGCAAATTTCAGAATCTTTGAACAACAAAGGTCAGGTTTAGTATCTTACTGGCAGCATTGGTTCAAGCCCCTCTTGATTACCCTCTTCTCCAGTTTGATCTGGAAACTTTCAGAGGCATTCGCTATTGTGAGTATCAAAGGGGCTGTTTGTTCTCTTTACTCTGGCATGTCATCATTTTTCTGGGCTCATTAGAAAGACAAACATGTTTTATACCTGTGAATTATGGTTAATTAAGCAGGTTTTCAAAGCATTAGAGGAATCTGTTCCTCTTCAAAGGAAAAATTGTACAAGCAGAAACTTATACCTACCATAAGTAAAAATTATTATTGTATTTTGTGGTAGGCAATTATTCAGTGCTTTGCATATGGTTCTTTCTGCTCCAGAGAGTTTAATTCTTCTTCATTATTCTATTTCAGCTTGGTATAACTAATCTAATATTAATTGGATAAATTATTATTGATCAGGTAATATAAAGTGTTTCTATTTCATGGTTAGCATAGACATTACTGCATCTTTATTGAAGCATCTTTTTCAGTGTAATTTCTTTTCAGAATCTCAGTTCTCACTCATTTGCTTACTTTACTATTAGTTCTTCACATTTCATCTTGTTCTGTAGTGTCTTTGCAATAAATGGGTATGATTTTTGATAACAGATTTTTAAGTTGAGCATTTTTCTCAAACTATTCAGGAGTTCAGTTTGCTTTGTTTCGTTTGTTTGTGTGTGTGTGTGTGTGTGTGTGTGTGTGTGTGTGTACATATGTATGTGTATGTGCATATACATGGTTTGTGCATGTGAAGGTCAGCTATTGAAATTCGATGTCTTCTCTTATGGGTCTCTGCCTTGGATTTTGAGATGGAATCTCTCACTGAAACAGGTGCCTACTGACTGACTGTCTAGACTGGCACATCCTAGTCTAGATTTATCTGTCTCCAAGTGCTAGGCTTATATTTATGCAATGTCTTAGTTAGGGTTTCTATTACTACAACGAAACACCAAGACCAAAATGCTAATTGGGAAGGAAAGGTTTTATTATTTGGCTTACACTTTCACGTTGCTTTTCACCACCACAGGAAGTTGAGACAGGAACCAAGTAGGGTAGGAACATGTAAGCAGGAGCTGATACGGATGCCATGGAGGGTGCTCATTACTTTCTTACATCACATGGTTTGCTCAGCCTGCTATAGAACCCAGAAATACCAGCCCAGGGATGGTACCACCCACAATGGACTGGGCTCCCATTGATCACTAATTGAGAATACGCCTTACAGATGGCTTTCATGGAGGTATTTCCTCAACTGAGGCTCCTTCCTCTCTGAAGACTCTAGCTTGTGTCAAGTTAACATACAAAACCAGCCAGTACATACTGCCATTCTCAAGGTATTTATTTTGTATTATTTTGCTTGATTTTTTATTTTGGATGCTGAGAATCTGAACTAAGGTTCTCATGCTTGTACAAGTTCTTTACTGACTGAACCAACTCTCCAGCATATTTCAATGAATTGATACAGTTATATAATGTAAAGTTTTTCTTTGTATAACATGATTTTCCTTTTTCTATGTAAGTACCTTGCTATGTATTTGTACTTGGGATGATGTAAGTGAATGATGAAAGTGAAGTACTAATATTTCACAGAGAGGATTTAAAATTCTTTTTATGATTCCACACCTTAATTTACCGATGAAATAACACAGCCCAAGAAAAGAGGACCAATTCCTTATAGTTATTTTTTAAAATATACATTATATATGTAGAAAACATGATTGATAAATAACGTGGATATATTACTAACAGCTCATATGCAATAATCCTCTACTCTCATATTGCTTGGTAATTTATTCACAACATGCTATAAATTGTAAATGCATGAAGTATCTCAATAAAACAAAAGTCTATGGATTGGAATTTATATTGCATACTTGTAGATTGTGTGTGTGTGCGAGTGTGCATGTGTGTGTTTATATCTATGTACTTGTCAGGGCAAGAATCAACAAGTAGGGGGGATCCAAGATGGTGGCAGCCCACGCAGACACATTTTAATCTTGCGGAAAACAGCCACAAAGCCACAAAATTTATAAGACACTGTACAAAAAAATCTGAGTGACTGGAGTCACCTGGGTTTCACCCAGCTACCCAGGGACCATTAAAAGTCCCTGGGCAGGACTCTCCCACTCTCGGACACGCACAGAAGCCACTGAATCCGGGAATCGGGAACCCCCACAAGGAGAGATGCCGGGTAAGATTCACTCTGATACCCAGCAGGCAGATTCGGACCCCACAGAGGGTTACTCACCAGTCTACTGGGCCACCCAGATCCCACGTAGGTGTTCCGGCTATTTACCTAAAGGTTGCAGACCCCTGGGAATGCCATACACTCTTACTGGCTTGGCAGGTGTGCAGGGGCTAAAGGCTCCACAGGCATCAGCTCAGTAGCCAGCTGTCCACAGCTGCATTTGGAAAGCCCAGACATATCTGTGCGCCCCCAGAGGGGTGCTGGAAGGCTCCCCTATTGGATTTACAGTCATGGGGGGGGTGGAAATCCTGCAGCTGAATTGAGCTGCAGGATACCCTTCTGGCTGCAAATTGCATGATTTCATTGTTTCTGATAGCTGTGTAGTATTCCATTGTGTCATTGGAACAAAACGACAGCCTACAGACTGGGAGAAAATCTTTACCAACCCCACATCTGACAGAGGGCTAATATCCAAAATCTACAAAGAACTCAAGAAATTAAATGCCAAGAAACCAAATAATCCAATCAAAAAATGGGGGACGGAGCTAAATAGAGAATTCACAAAGGAAGAATCCCTAATGGCTAAGAGACACTTGAAGAAATGCTCAACATCCTTAATCATCAGAGAAATGCAACTCAAGACGACTCTGAGATTCCATCTCACACCTGTCAGAATGGCTAAGATCAAAAGCTCAAATGACAGCACATGCTGGTGAGGGTGTGGAGAAAGGGGTAAACTACTCCATTGCTGGTGGGAGTGCAGGCTTGTGCAACCACTATGGAGGTCAGTCTGGCGATATCTTAGAAAATTTGGAATAGATTTGCCTCAGGACCCAGCCATACCACTTCTGGGTATACACCCAAATAACTCCTCAAGGAATCATAAGGAAGTTTCCTCATCTATGTTCATAGCAGCCTTTTTTGTAATAGCTAGAAACTGGAAACAACCCAGAGGTCCCTCAACCGAAGAATGGATTAAAAAACTGTGATACATCTACACAATGGAATAATATTCAGCTATCAGGAACAATGAAATTATGCAATTTGCAGCCAAATGGATGGAACTACAGAAGCTCATATTGAGTAAGCTAACCAAGACTCTGAAGGATGCACATAGCATCTATTCACTTATAGTAGGATGTTAGTACAGGATATAGATACTACAACCAACACACAAATGGAACGTGGACATAGACTTTTTATTTATTTTTATTTTTTTCTTTGTTTGTTTGTTTTTTAGTTTTCTCTCCCTGCCAATCAGACACTTTTCACTGGTGCTACTGCTTTGTAGGCCCCTAGTGTATGAGGAGGTTCTTGGCCCTCATATGACCTTTGAACTGGAGCGAAGGACTGTTATGTAGGGACACTCCACTCCAGAGGAGTGGGATGGAAGGGTTAGGGGGTAAAAAAAAAGAAAGAAAGAAAGAAAGAAAGAAAGAAAGAAAGAAAGAAAGAAAG
>CAJQZJ010032367.1:5589748-5609537 GCA_907164525.1 Lophiomys imhausi | reverse complement strand
AAGAAAGAAAGAAAGAAAGAAAGAAAGAAAGAAAGAAAGAAAGAAAGGAAGAAAGAAAGAAATGTGAAGTTTCGGGCTTTTGCTACCAATTATCATAAACTGCTTAGGATAATTAAAAAATGCAAACTAATAGTCATGCAAGCTTGTCATTTTGTTAGGTACTATGACCGTCTATTATAGTTATTTTCTAAGCTAATCAGTAATCAAGTTGCTAAGAGACAAGCAGCATTTGCTTATCTAAATATAAGAGATAGAAAGGGCCTCTTCAAAAACCTCAAGAGATCTGCAGAATATGGCATTCAAAGATGTTTTCTTAACTTTAGATTTTTTGATATGGAGACATGTCAGCTCCTGACAGCACCACCTATTCTACTCCAAGTAGAAGATGGGCATCGAAGAATCTCCAGTGGGAGATGATTGAATTAGTGGCAAGCCTATCTCTTGGCAAAAAAAAAAAAAAAAAAAAAAAAAACCCTTGCTTCAACTGTAGACAGAATGCTGTCCAAAAAGGACAAAACCTGGAAGCAGGTAAGTCGACAGCCTAGATCTGCCAAGGGTAGGTAAGTCCTTCATGACTCCTGCTCTACAATCAATGTCTGTCAGAGAAGCGGGGCCAAACGACTGAAGATTGATGCTGTAATGTATGGAGAGGAAATGGGAACTGTCCAGACATCAGCTGGTATGTCTTTTCTTAGTTTTGGAAGCTGTGGGCCTTTCACTTCCTATATAATCAGATATATTTATCCCTCTCAGGTCTCTGAGGTGGTTGAAGAATAGATAGCTAGAGTTTCATAGTTAAATTTTGAGTTGTTTAGGAATCAAGAGGGTGTTCTGGATCTAAGAAGATGTTTTTAAAATTGTGAAGCAAGTTAGTATGAAAGCTGAGTTAGATAGAGAACTTTAAAATCATGGAGATGGTTAGATAGTAGAATGTTAAAGTCAGGTGCCAAATACATATGGACTGGACATTTGGAATGTATGCTAAGCCATATAACTCTCATAATTGTGGCCTATTTATTTCTGTTGTTTTGTATTGTATTTATTGTTATAAGAGAAAGAACCATTTGTTGATCTGAAAGGGGGAGCTGTTGGGAGGAAAAAGATCTACCTTAAACTAAAAAAAAAGCGAAGAGAATGGGGGATTGAGGATGAAGAGGGTGGGAGGGTGGGACTGGAGGGGGGAGTAGGGAGGAGATTGTGATTGAGATGTAACTCGAAGAAATAATAATAAAAAAAGAATCAACAAGTAAATATGTAAGATGTCAGATTGTTGAAAGTAGTGCAGGGATAGAGAGAAATGATTATGGCTGGTAATTCAGAGAATTTTTTAGGAAAGGACACTAAAGTGAAGCTTTGCCTGAGAAAAGATTTGAATTAAGTAAGTCACTTATCTAATAATTAAGCTTTAGGAAGGATTACCAGAAAGAAAGACCAAAGGCCCCCAAAAGAGTCTCTTTGTTATGATGACAAAATATAGGCATTCTGATGTCATGAGTACAGCCAGGGTACAGTACAAACAGAAAGTTAACAAGGCCTGCAGGACTTGTACATTTATTAGAATTTCAGAGTTTACTCAAAATCTGATTGTCATTTGAAAAGTTAGAGATGGCTGAGGAATTACCTAATATGACATAAGTAGAACGACTAAAACAGAATGTCATAAACACTGCACTAACAAACTTACATAATTAGTCAGTTCAGATGTCAGTTAAAATACTATATATGACTGTTCCCACAGTTATACATAATGAAGCCATATCTTTGATTTTAAATCTTAACTACTACTCCAAAAAGACAAAGATATTTTGTTTTCTTGCCTTTACTTTTTTCTTTTCAACAACACAGGAACTCCAAAAATTTTAGAGACCCAGAGCCCAAGGAGGTGGAAGATGCCAGGGATCTATGAAGAAATGATCTTCATCAATTCAGAAACTATAGTGGAAACCCTTGCATAACAAATTTCATCTGCATGTTCACTGGCAAATGTCTTTGGTTTCTTGTTTACAACCAACAACTAGGCAAAGAACAGATAAACTTCTGGGGGACATAAACAGGAGATGGGGTATTTACTCAAGGCCCCACTAAGGTCATTATTAGCTTGACAACTACTGATTCTTTCTGTCTATATTTGAATAGCATGTGGAGCATGTTTTTAAAACTCCCAACCATGTAACTGTATCCCTTAATAATGAAATCAACAACTCTGAGGTGAATGAGCCCTAGTGAATATGTTTCAAAGTCCTCCCACTGATCCAGATGTGCATCAGAGATTCAAACCGATTCCAGACTGTAATTTTTTGTTCCTTTACATATTTTCCTCATCCAGGTAGCTACATAAGAACCTATGTATGCATGTATATGTGTTTACATGTATATAATGTTAATTAAAGGCTGTGTAAGGATTATATTACTGGAAATACATTTGGTGATATATTTTTGTTTCTTATCAAATGCTTTCTACAGTGCCTGTTTTTTAATATTTTAATTCCTGGTGATTATTAAATATTCAAAAGCAAATGTGCATTTGCCAGTGGTAATAGCAATATACTGTAACCAATGCTGTGTCTCTTCTCTTCTTTGTAGAAATGAAGGGATTTCTAAAAGAGAAGAGAAGTCCTTCTCTTCTTTCTGTATTCCTTTCATTCCTTTGGCAAAATCAGCTCATTAAGTCTCAACTCCTGCAGTGATGGACACAAACCCTGCCTAACAGTAGGCAAACCCTTTAGGAGCCTAAACTAATAAGAGTTTTGGCCACATAGCTCACAGATTTATTTATGGTAGAAAGGATCAAATCCAACTTAAATTGCTTCTGTGTAAATAAATGTGCCACAACAGTGAATAAGAACCATGGATACAAGAATATGACTGGACATGCAAAAAGATTGGGAACTACTTGTCTCTAGATTCAGCTATGGATCTTTTTGAGCTTTGCCACAGTGCAAGTAAAACGTTTAAGTAATTTTGTTCTCAGCTTTTTATACTTGTCTTCCCAGTGGAATTCCAGCTGTTATTTGTCAGACTGTATGATGTTTTTATCAGGTCTGGATTGATTGTGCTAATTGTTCTCCTGAGAAATTCCAGCCTTTGATCATAGAAGAGCAAAGTTTGCTTCTGTGTAAATAATCTTAAAAATTGATTCCATCCCTCTCTTTCTACTTCTTACAGTTTTATTTATTAGTTTTCAATAGAAAATTTGCCTAGTAATAAGTCGGAGATATGTGATAAATTTTCCTTTTAACAGTATGTAAACACAAATAGACCATATTGAAGTTTATTGTAGAAGACTTGAATTCTGTTGTTCTTGGATTCCTGTTGTTTCACATTTGTAGGGCACAAGCAATCTCCAACTGACTTAGTTCTGTTGCTGCTGCTGCTACTGCAGCCAAATACAACAAAATTAAGATTCATTACTTGCAGGAGTTGTGTCATAGTAGTGTTGATAAGTGTTGTGATTTAGGGCCTCCACTTAGTCCATTCCTGTCCATTCTGATAATATCTTGTTTTTTCCATAGCCAAATTTTAAAATCTTCCATCATCAAGTTAACAAGCTTGGGTGGTTCTCAATCCTAATAGACCAATGTTGTTTATTTTAATATCTTGATAAGATATATGAGTATGTAACAAAGTGTATATTATGATCCAGAAGGCATACTCTATGTTCTCTTTCTTCCAAGTAGTGCCCAACAGTGGCAGTCTTCCTTGTACATGGTCATGCTGACCAAAGGAAGGAGCTAGAGAAAGGGCTTATCACCCAGGTTATTGTGCTGTGTACTGTGTTTACTATATCAGAATCTCCATCAAATTATAATTATCTCTTAATTCCTCAGTAAATTCTCATGAGTTGCCATTATTAATTAGAACCCTTAAGGTGTAATACAACAGTCTCAATACATTCAGTCACAAGCAATGTCCAATTACCAATGAGTTGCTCTACAACCTAACTTTCTTCTAAATTATCTTGGAAGAACATACAATTAAGAACTTCTCAGAACTGATGCTTACTATGGGAACCAGCTTGAAAATACAGTGTTAAATAATTCAAATGACTTCTTTCAGTGTTCCTTTAACTCAAATTGGCTTCAGAACACATAGGTATTGTTTTGGAAGAACAGCTTATGAAAGTTTCCCATCCCTTGTCAGTGCTGCTGCCTTCTTGTAGCATTGAGAACAATCTTAGACTTGAGGCAGTATTCCAAGGGTAAATAGCACCATCATACATCATTTATTTTTCTCAAATAGTTGATTTTTTGATCATTTAAAATTATTTATTTATATAAGTAGGTATTAAATATTTTTATAAAATACATGAGAAAAACACATTTAAATGAATAAGAAATACAATGGCAGGTGATAGAATTTAATATTTATAAATGACACTAGACTATTTGCTAAATTTAATTTCAGTTTATTTTCATTAATTCTCTTTATGTTAACAATTGATAAAATAAATGGATAGAAGTTTTACCAAGACCTTTATACTTTCCATTTGATTTCTTCCTCACAATGATACCATGACATATTAATTTAACTCTGACTCAAAGAAAAAAATATCTCATGCATATAAATAAGTTATGATAGTAGGTCTAGACTATAATTGGATAAAAGACTGAAAGACCAAAGAACAGGTGTTGAGAAAGGACAGGAGTAGACAGAGGATTACATGTAATATGACATAAGAAAGGAAGCTCAACTCAGGAGAGCAGTCCATATCCTGGACCTGGACAGCATGGGAGAGAAGGCCCTAGTAACATGAATGAGGGAGAGTCAATCTTATCCTTTACCTGGACTAAGCAACAGCTGGCCTTGGAGCACACAGAGGAGCTGGCAGGCTGACCAGCTCAGCCACCACTCAGGCCCAGATCTAGGGCTCTAGTTGGCCAACGTCAAAATCTACCCCATCTATAAACTGCTAGAGCATATGAAGAGGTAGGTCCTGCAGATCCAAAACTGCAGGATCTCCAATGCACAGGACAAAACAAGTTATCCGAGAGGAGTCCCTGTCAAGATACAGTATTGATGATGTAGCCGAAGCTCTGAGCCCCAAACTAGATCACTCACTGCAATGAACATTTTACAAGTGAAGATGTTTGGACAAAAGTGTATACTATGGAATATACCATGACACACTGCAGCTTCCACAGCAAGATGGCTTTTTCTTTTTTCTTCATATTTAGTTTTCATTTGTTGGGGAAATGTTGCAAGGGTGGAGGGTGATTTGGAAGGACAAGGAGTGAGATTATGGTGCCTGATGTGAGATTGATAAACGATAAATAAAAAGTTCAAAAAAGAAAAAAAAAAAAGGAAAGAAAGGAGGCCACTCGTGTATCTCAGTTAATTGAGGGTAGAAAAGGCAAGGGAGAGAAATAGTAAAAACAAGTTTTGTTTAAAAAATATCATAATGAAATCTAAATTCTTTCTATGTCAATACATACTTAAAATTAAATAGTAATAATATTATTACAGTGGTTGATATTATCATCTCTATCCTACAGATACGTGCACAATCACTTTGAGAAGCTGATATACCTGTCAAAAGCCAGAATATTAGTTGAGGCATGTCGCGTCCCCCCTTGTCCAGCAAGGATGACGCAACTCACAAAAGCTCTTCTCCTGCAGTTTATTCAGGTCCCTTGAAAACAGTCTTCCGAATTCCGAATGCCCGGGCAGACCCAACCCACAGGCTAAATACTAAATGAACAGCCAGTCAAGTAAAGCCAAGTGGTGCTATCTTAGAGGCCCATGTATGTGGAAACAAGCCAGATCAGCGGTCTATGCCAAATATGAACTTATTATCATAGAGAGCGCTCACCGTCGGGCTGGTGGAAGGCGGAGACCAGCGCCATCTTTAGGGCACGGCACTTCGCAGCTCTCTACAGTTCCTCCTTATTTATTTTTTCTAAAGTTGGTAAAAGTCCCTGGAAAGGCTTCGTAATCCCTCTATCTGGGGATCTCATGGTGGGCCTGAGCCTGTAGGATGGCGGTGTTCAAACTCTTACCCGTCTCTGGGTCAGCCTCCCCACTCGGGACTGCCCTGTCTTAGGTGGCCGAGACTTACCCGTCAACTCCGTCACTGACTTGCCAGACCCTAATATCCGTGGAACGAATTCCTCAGTGGGCAGGGACTATGCTTAGTGAAGATTTACTTCACGGCAGCAAGCCATGCCTGAGGGGACTGGCCCGCCTCAATGGCGACAAGGGCTTGTATAATCATGGCTGCATTATGCTTTTGTGTGGCTCTCATTTTGTAGATGCACCATAGGCAAACCAGAGAGGCTAGCATCATTAGTATCGCCAAAGAGCCTACACCCGCCCACTCCTTAAGATGATCCATAGCCGTCTGTATCCAGGAAGTCAAGCCAGTAGCCAGGCTCAGATCCACCCGAGTGGAGTTGATGTGGATGATTGTCGCTCTCAGCTCTCTCATCAAATTTTCAAATTCAGCCGACCAATCCTGTAAGAGGAACTTTGACAATTGTCTGGACAAATTAGCAGCTTTTGTATAATTTTGATACTGCACGAAAGTAACACACAAACCTTGCAATTTCCACTCACACCCCAACTGTGCTAGTTGCCAAAGAGAATCAATCTGTTCTTGTATTAAATCTATATGTTGATTAACTATCATAAGACCTCCTTTGAGATGAGAATTCATAGAGGTCTGAGTATCCAATGCCTGTGCCACAGTGGCTGAGATGTTATTCAGGGCATTGGCAGTCTGTATAGAACTAGACAAGGCAATAGCTGAGGCAGTAGCTCCCACAGCAGCAAGAGTGATAGCAGTAACAATAGCTGCAGTGATGCCAAAATCTCTTTTAAATATGAATAGCATCATGGTGTTAGGAGCCTCTACAGGAACTGGTACATATCGAGGCATTCTAGTCACCACAGCCACAGGAAAGGCTGTGGCATTCCAGCATAGGGCATAAAAACATGTGCCTGGAGTGCATACTAACTTTTCTTCACCCAAGGATGCACTCCCATTACTTATAATCCACAGAAAAGGAGGCCAGAGACATACTGGCGAAGCTGAAAAGTTTTTGTTGCGGTAAGAATGAAACAAAGAATTCCAAGTACCAGAGCCACTACTGCTAGAGAAATCCAGATTGGTAGCAGACGCTAGGGAAAAATTACCTCTTTGATAAATTCCTCCTCCAAGCATAATGACAGGTCCCAAGTCCATGCAACTTCCATTTACTCCACACAAAAGCCACAAATCAAAAGGATTTGTGGCAGTCTGCTGAGGATCCCTAGTAGAGATATCAAGCATTCCTGTACAAGATTTATTCACTATATTACTAATCATGGGGCTAAAGGAAAAATAATCTTGTTGAACCCAAACTGCTCTGCGCTCCTGACATACTCACTGCTACTATCACCAGGATCCTTAGGAAGGTCTTCATGACGAATCTTCCTCACAAGGCGTTCAGGCACCCACACTGGATCTTGTTGATTCTGAGGAAAAACACAAACAGACCCTCTCGCCCATGTTAGCACAGGGTCAGGCCCCCGCCAAGAGCCTGTCAAAATATCCTTCCACTTCACCGTGCTTTTAGGTGAACCATGGGAATCCTGATGTCTGTCCACTGCTGAGCTGCCTTGAGCATCCAAATTGAAAAAGTTTAAAGTAAATAAGGCTAAAGACATTCTTTCCTTGGGGGTACGGCCTTGGCCTATTCCCCCTTTTTGTTTTTGCAAGCATTCTTTCAAGGTGCGATGAGCACGCTCCACAATTCCTTGTCCTTGAGGATTGTATGGTAATCTGTGATTAAGCTGTACCTCCATCTGGTTGCAGAAGGAGACAAAGGACTGAGCTGTATAGGCTGGTCCATTGTCCATTTTCAGCTGCTGTGGTTTCCCCATGCAGCCCAGGCTTCTAAGCAATGTCCTATGACATTGCAAGCCTTTTCTCCACTCATAGGTGTAGCATGTATGATACCTGAGCAGGTATCCACAGATACATGAATATATTTTAAGGTTCCAAACTCTGAAATGTGGGTAACGTCCATTTGCCAGATTTTGAGTGGCAACAGCCCTCTAGGGTTCACGCCCACACTGGGAGGATGATGATGAATCACACACTGAGGACAGTCCAAAACTACTTGTCTAGCATCTGCTCTAGACAAATGGAATTTCTGCTGTAGAGTTTTTGCATTTACATGAAATAACTGGTGAAACTGTCTGGCTTGATCCAGGAATGAGCTCCAAAAAATGCATTCCATCCTGGTCCATTGATCAACTTTATTATTACCTTCACTTAATGGTCCAGGTAATCCTGTATATGCTCTGATATGTTGAATATAAAAACACCTTTTTCTCTGCCAGATTAAAACTTGTAACTCTTGTAATAAGGCACATACAGTACTACTATTCTTAATAGGACCTGCTAATTCTAATATTTTCACTGCGTTGACCACATAGACTAAATCTGAAATCAAATTGAATGCAAATTGACATTTTTTAAACACCTCAATTACTATTTTCAACTCTACTATTTGGGGGGAGCCCGGTTGAAATTGACATAACACGGGCTCTTGTCTTTCTATCAAATAGGCTCCACAGCCTGTCTTTGAGCCATCAGTAAACACATTTGGTGACCCTTGAAGTGGTACTGCTGAAGTAACTTTAGGGAATATCACTGGGTGCTCCTTAAAAAATGATAGCAATGGATGTTTAGGATAATGGTTATCAATCACTCCTTCAAAGCTACATTGCAATATTGCCCAGTCATCTACAGTGCCACACAAAATCTTAATTTGATAACTGGAATAAGGCACTATTATACTGGCAGGAGCAACTCCAAAAGACTGCAAGCGTTGTTGGATACCATTCAAGGCTAAAGCAGCAAGTGCAGTGGGATAATGTTCTATTCTGTTCTTACTTGTGTCCACATCCCCGGGCAGAAAGATCTCCCTACTTTCAGGGACTGAACTGGCTGCTCTATCTGAGTGGCTTCTGGATATGGAGGGGGAGTCGAAGGCGCCATGGCAACGGCTTTGTTTACATCAGCTGCCGCCAGTGTGGCTGAAGGCGCTGTTGCGACGACTCCACCCATTCCGACTGCTGCTGACATGTCAGGCGCCATGGCAACAGCTCCTCCCACACCGACTGCCGCCGATACGCCCTTCTGTTTTACTTTTTTCTTTTCCTTTTTTCTAATAACAGTCCTCTCCAACTGTTCTATTAGAGTGTGTAGCTCTCCTTCAGAATCCGTGCTCTCTGAGTCCTCTAAATCTCTAAAATCTCTAAAATTTCTAAGATCGGGATAGAGAGGAACTTTCTTTTTGTCTTCCTTTTCACTGTATGCCTGCTCAAATCTTTCGCCTTTGTTACTTCCCTTTTCACTGTCTGCCTGCTCAGATCGCTCCCCTTGTAGCAGTTCCAAAGCTGATTCTCCCTCTTTGATTGCATTACAACACCTCTGATCTTCTAAACAACTCCTCACCATTTTCCAAATTGGTCTTACTCCATGCTTCAGAGTCCCCTGCTCCCAAGCAAAATCCAAGTCCCTGCCTAATTTGTCCCAGCAGGATACCGTAAGATTCCCGGACACCGCAAACCACGGAGCCACAGAATCGCATTCATTTAAAAATCTTTCTAAGGTAGACTTCTTAATCTTCAAATTCCTAGCTAAAAGTAGCTCCTGAAGAGCCAGAAAAATTGGATGTGACTGAGACAATCCCATGTTTAAAAATTTTACTTTAGGTTCGCAACTTCCTGCGAAACTTTACCTTTTGTTCGCTATTTCTGCGAAACTTAACTGTTTGTTCACTATCTCCACGAAACGTAACTGTTCGCTATCTCCGCGAAACTTTACCTTGTGTTCGCTATTTCCGTGAAACTTTATTGTCCTGATTTATCCCAGGAACTTACCAAGCGCTTCCCTGACTGCAGGAGTTCTGAGTCTTTTCTGGGTTCCCTGTACGGGCCACCACTTTGTCGCGTCCCCCCTTGTCCAGCAAGGATGACGCAACTCACAAAAGCTCTTCTCCTGCAGTTTATTCAGGTCCCTTGAAAACAGTCTTCCGAATTCCGAATGCCCGGGCAGACCCAACCCACAGGCTAAATACTAAATGAACAACCAGTCAAGTAAAGCCAAGTGGTGCTATCTTAGAGGCCCATGTATGTGGAAACAAGCCAGATCAGCGGTCTATGCCAAATATGAACTTATCATAGAGAGCGCTCACCATCGGGCTGGTGGAAGGCGGAGACCAGCGCCATCTTTAGGGCGCGGCACTTCGCAGCTCTCTACAGAGGCACAAGTAGAACTTTCATACAGAACCTGTTTTAGCCCTGTCCTATAAAGTGCAAAATAAATACCTTCCCTAGATTGTTGCATTTTTTTTACATTTTATTGTTATTTCTCCAGGCAAAATTAATTTCTAATTATTGCATATAAACTCTGTGACTTCATGTACAACCTTGATTTTGTCACTGTTCTGTTTGTGTACCTTTTCTGTTTGCCTTAAAGAGCTGGCAGTGTGAATGCACTGATCCACTTGGGTAAGAACCCAAGGGCAAATCTGGGGTCAGACCTCTCCACTTAGCCCAACTCACCTCACGTTTCTTGTGCATCCACTGGGTTCTGAACACTGCCCTAGGGGAATGTACTCATCATGTGAGCAGATCCACAAGGTTGACTCCTCAAATGTCCTTCATAGCAGAGTGCAGTACCCCCACTGTGACACCTGAGGCTGTGATCTGGAGAGCAGCTTTCTGTTCCAAGTTCCCTGTTGACTTCAATGAAAATGTTCTCTTTACCCCTAGGGCATCATATCCTCTTTTTTTTTTTCTTCTTTTTTTGAAAATTTCTTGCCTACCCTCTTATCTAAGTCAACAACCCCCCTCCCTGCAGTCTGGAGCAAGAAGGTAGATACATGTGTTAGTATAATGAAAGTTATGTGTTATTATGGTGAAGGGCATCATACAAGGTTCACATTCTAAATTGATTCATGCTCTAAATTTCTAACTATGTTCCTAAACCTATCTTCCCAAGGATGCTCACCTATAAAGTGTATCTTAGCTGAAAGTCAGGTCCAGTCTTTTAACAGAAATCTCTAATTCAAGGGTCAGGATCCTAGGGGAAACTCTCAGCAGCAGGGCAGATCAAGGTGGCAACTCTCCCGATGTTCAGAGCAGAGCATTGCTCTTGATCTCTGCTCATATACTGTCGAGTAGGTGACATGGGGTTTTAGGACTATATCTGGTTATCTTGACTGAGTGATGTCACTGAGTTCTGGTTATTCATTGCAGCCTTTGGTGTAGTGGGAATCCTGACTAATCTATTTTTACACCTAATTTATTACTATGCTGATTACATATTCTGTCTCTCTTTCTCTGGACAGTTTTGTATGGAGGTTTTCTCTCTTTGCTTTATGCCTTTGTGATAGAGTAGGTTTCTTAATTAACGTGGAGCTAGGCTAGAGATCAAGACTTTCAAATACACAGGGATCCTCCTTTATTTACCTTTCACAGAGTTGCGGTGATACACATGAACAGCAATGTCCAGTGCTTTTGTGAGGAAACTGGAATTTGAACTCATGTCCTCATGCATGTGAAACAGGCATTCCTATTCATTAAACTCTCTCTTGAACACCACACGTAGTTTATTTTGTTTGTTTGTTTTTTAGCTAATCAATCATTTTAGAACAGCTAACAGGATGAGCCATAAGTATTTTTTTTTCTTTTTCCTTTTTATTCTTCTCTCATACAATACATCAAGACCACACTTTCCTCTCTCTCCTCTCCTCCCAGAAACCCACCTTCCCTCTTCCTCAAATAGATCCCTATCTCCATTTCCCTTCAGAAAAGAGTGGGTCTCCCAGGGATATCAACAAAGACAGCATACGAAGTTAAGATAAGACCAGGCACATATCCTCATATCAGGGCTGATCGAGGTAACCTGGTAGGAGGAAAAGGGTCCCAAGATCAGGCAAAAAGAGTCAGAGACATCCCCCCACTCCCATTCTTAGGAGTCCCACAAAACACCAAGCTAACAACCATAATATATTTGCAGAGGCCCTAGTGTAGACACATGTAGGCTGTGTGGTTGCTGCTCCAGACTCTGTGAGCCCTTATGAATCCTACTCATTTGATTCTGTGGGCCATGATCCCCCAGTGTCCTTCACTCCTCTAGATCCTACAATTCTTCTTCCACTTCTTCTGAGGGGTTCCCTGTGTTCTACCTGATGTTTGGCTCTGGGCTGGGTCTCTGTATCTGCTCCAATCAGCTACCTGTCAAAGCTTCTCTGATAAAGAAAATGTGGTACATTTATACAATGGAGTATTACTCAGCTGTTAAAAAAAAAGTCATCATGAAATGTGCAGGCAAAACTAGAAAAAAAAAATCATCATCCTGAGTGAGGTAACCCAGACCCAGAAAGACAAACAAGATATGTACTCACTTAAAAGAGGACATTATCTGTTAGGACAAATTATAATTTTTTTAAGTTATGCTTTCTCCCTTTGATGCTGCTTTTGGTTCAGTGTTCACATTCTATTAATGTGTCTTTCATCTCCTATTTAACCTTTCTCTTTTCTTTTTCTTTTTTAATCTCATCTCAAGTTCTTCTGAACTTCAGACGTCAGTAGCTAGTGTAACCATGGTAATATTGAGCAGCTGCTTTCTGTCAATTTTGTTAACTTCCTACCTGAATGCTGCTGTTGCTTGTTTAATTTATTTGCACTCTCATATTATTCCAAATATTCTCATTTTGTTCAGCTTATTTTGGAATTTTATAGAGTCTATTTTCCTATGTTATTATATTGAGTCTACTTTCTTACGTTAAGCAAAAACATCCTTTTGTTTTTTGCTTACTTATTTGGTGTATTGATGTAGCAATTATGTATGTGGGGAACAATTACTTTCTTGCCATACTTTTCTAAATAAACTCTGTCGTTCAGATTTTCACAAAGAGTATTGCTAAAGAGATAACAAGGGAATATCAAGAAGAAGAATGAGAAAGGCAGCACTAGGTATTATTTAATTGCAGTGTTATTATAGAGTAGACGTCACCTACCCCATAATTTACCTGGAGAATGGTTTGAAGATGATACATAAATAGCATGCTTTGTGTTCACACCTCCGTGTTAATAAGTGTGACTAATTCCTGATTAAAAAAAAAAAAAACTCTTAGGTTCCACAAGCTGGAAGAATAAATCTTTTAGTTCTTATAGGCAGTGACAAATAAACTATCATCCACTTAAATCTATTTGCTTTTTATGTTTAAACCATTTGGTAACTACTTGTTCAAAAGTCTTGATTATCTTACACAATAACTCTTAAAAAAAAAAAAAAGAGCCCTTTTGCCATCCAATCCTCCCATTTTAGCTTCTACAGGCCTAGAACAGTCAAAGTATCTCCTGTCCACACCAACCACCCATGTCAGGTGGGAAGGCAAAACAGACGGAAAAGCTCAGACAATGGCCCTATGGAAAAGCTCATCATCTCCGTCCTTTCGACTCCCTACACCTGTGGAAAGAATCTCTAATGTATTGTAGTTTGGCTGAAGAAGTACCACCGGCTTGAGATCCAAGTCATTCTGACCAAATAAGTTGGAGCTATACTGTTCCATTTATCAATCAATGTGTTCAAGAGAGAAGCAACCATACTTCTCTGGATCACCTACCTAAGTGTCAGAGTTATAATTTCTGTCCTATGGCATGACAGCAACCCTACTTTTTCCTGTTGATCGGGGTCAGTTATATCAGCAGTAATAATTTCCTTCGTTGCATGTATTACTATTGGACTCAGAATCCTGAAGAGATAAAATAGCAGCCATAAATCAAATTCCAACTGAACTCTTACTCTGGTGGGAGTATATTTCCCTTCAGAGGGTCAAGACAGCATTTCTTTACTTCACAACAATTGACATAAGTCCTGGTAATTGTTCTAAATGTTGAAGGATCATGCACACAAGATGATCTAGCATCATCTTAAGCTTCTAAACAGGAGGTACTGATAGCAATGTAGACTTTTGATAATGAGCGTATCTGTAGACATTTCCAGTCTGAGTTATTGGAGAGAGGATAATCTCCAATCCCGCAAGGCCTGAAAAGCCTGAAATTCTAAGAATGGGGATCACAAATCCATATACTGACATGTCATTGGGAAGGAGAATATATTTGCCTCTGTTGTCCAGGGCCCATGCATTTTATTATATAGTGAACAGTATTCATTAATTGAAAATATACACTATGTTCTTGTGGAGAATGGTGTCCCATCTTTATAGGAATTCTTTGGCCTTATACCCTCAAAAAGACTACCCTTCTCTTTTCAGTCTATTTGTCCAATGCTACCTAGAAATTTAGAAACCATGGGGTGGGAGCATCTTTATGTGTCTGAGGGGAAAGTGTAAATAGCATAAAAAAGAACTTTTTGGAAAGATATGCACGTATTTCTAAGTTATTATATGTATCTATGTTGACAGCAATTTCACAATGACACAGGAGTTCCAGCAATCTATGTCTACTCAGTTCTACTTCCAAAACTTATTTTCCTCTCCATGCCCTGCTATCTGGATGGTTATAAAATTTCTTAGACATATGCAGGGAACACCATTACTAAACACTCTTGCAGTAACATCACTGGTCTGCGGTCAGTGACATTGGCTATCTTTCAACTAGTTGATTCCAGTCATGGCAGTCCCTTATATTTGGAAAACATCTATAAGGAGGTGACATTTTACATGGTAGGATGTTTGTCCCTTCCTCATCATCCATTTTTATTTATTTTTTTCCTCTATTGAATAAACAATAGCCATATTGGCTTTTCTTCTATCTGGTACATTGAAACTGTTTTGTTTTCCTCTGTAACTCTTTATGGGTCAAAATCTACCACTCAGACTTTGTTCCTCATTATGGTAATTTCTTCCACCTGAATTCTGATGGCTAAGTGCTGCCAGCTGGCCTGCATCATTCAAAGTCCTTATTACTTTCATGGAGTCGGTTGTGAATCAGGACATTCTACTATGAGCCTGGCCTACCTAGAGAAACAACCGTGTGCTTCTTGATGGTGTCCATTCCCTCCACTAATATTTTTCTTTAATAAATAAAGTGTCCACTGACGCCTCCCATGAACTCTAGTTGGCTGGTATATTTTTCAGCCTTACCTAAGGCAGATGCACCAGAAAGCATATGTCTTTGAGCTTTTCACTCTAGGCTGTCTCTTTTTTCACATTTCTAAGGCTACCTGAGGAGATTGCAAAATTTGTCTCATGTCATCTCTGCCAAGCCATTAAAGCTTGTATTGAACACTTTGTTAGTTAACATGGGATTCTCTATGTGTCCAAATAAACATTCTAATAATTACATATACCTCAAATTGGTTATCTTTTGCCTTCTCTATACATTTTTCTTCATTTAATGCATCAGTAGCTTCCAACAACTATCTAATTTAGTAGCCCTTAAAATTATCACTTATTCTCACAGAAATACAACTCAAGACAACTCTGAGATTCCATCTCACACATATCAAAATGGCTAAGATCAAAAATTCAAATGACATCTATTCACTTATAATCAGATTTTAGCCATATAGTACAGAATAACTATACTACAACCAATGCACCAAAGGGAACATGAACATAGATTTTATTTCCTGTCAATGAGATACTTTGCCCTAGTGGTGCTGCCTTGTAGGCCCCCAGTGTATGAGGAGGCTCTTGGCCCACATATGACTGCTGAACTGGGGTGGGTGACTGTTATTTAGGGACACTCCACTCCAGAAGAGTGGGGCGGAAGGGATAAGGGAGAGAAAGTGGGAGGGCAAGACTGAGAGGAGTGGAAAGAGGACACTTATGGAGATGTAACCTGAAGTAATAAGTAAATATTTAAAAAATAATAATAATTAAAAACAAAAAACAAAAAATTCAAATGACAGTACATGCTGGCACAGTTGTGGAGAAAGTGGAATACTCCTCCATTGCTGGTGGGGGTGCAAACTTGTGCATCCACTATGGAAATCAGTCTGGCAATATCTTAGAAAACTTGGAATAGCTCTACCTCAAGATCCAAACATACCACTCCTGGGCATACACCCAAAAGATCTCTCACCAAACCACAAAGACATCTCCCCAATTATGTTCATAACATCTTTATTTGTAATAGTTAGAAATTGGAACCAACCCAGATGTCCTTCAACTAAAGAATGGATTTAAAAAGAAAAAAATGTGGTACATTTACAGAATGGAATACTACTCAGCTACCAGAAACAAGAACATCATGCAATTTGCTGCTAAATGGATAGAACTAGAAAAGCTTATCCTGAGTGAGCTAATCCAGACCCCAAAAGATGCACATGGCATCTATTCACTCATAACTGGATTTTAGTCATATAGTATAGGATAAGTACCCTATAACCGATAGACTGAAAGGAACAGGAACATGGACTTTGTTACCTGTTAGTTGGACACTTTGGCCTAGTGGAGCTGCCATGTCAGCCCTCAGTGCAAGAGGAAGCTCTTATCCCTCATATGACTGATGAACTGAGGGGGGCTGATATGTGGGGGCACCCCACACCAGAGGAGTAGGATAGGGGGAGAGGAGGTAAAGAGTGCAATGGTGGGGCCAAGCAGGGTGGAGGCAGGGGCTGTGATGGAGAAGTAACTTGAAGTAATAAATAAACATAATTTAAAAATTACCACTTCTCCAATCTCTCTGAAAGGCTTGAAAACTTTTAAGGCTTTTGGTTTCTTCCACAATTATCCCTCCCCTACTTATTATCTGTGACAATTTTCCCAGTTGCTTCACTATTGACTGTTAGGAGGCACATTACCAATCATCAGAGTATTCATTATCATCTGACTGATATGTATCTACCTTTTGATTCTCACTTTATATTCTGCTTCTTTGAAGCACTCATATAACAATTTCTATTCACTCAGGTTTTCTGGAAGTAAGACTTGAGGTGGAACTTTATACATAAAAGATTTGTTGGTAGAAGCATTCTATTGATATATTATAAAAACAAAGAATTTGGCAAAGAAAACAGTAGTGGAAAGGGAAAAATTAGTTGAACTCTAATATGATTGCAATATTTTAGATGATCCCATATGGAAATGACAGCTACATTGGGTCTTTATAATCAATCAAATTTAAGGCAAAGTGGTAAAGCTCTTTTTTTCAACACCATCTCCTTCCCCTTTGCCTGCTCTCCCAACTTCATGTCACTAGGGTAGATAGTTACAGACAAATGTGAATAGGAATGAATGCAGCATACATACCTCACTGAGGAAAATTTTCAGATCAGAATGCAACACTAGCAACCAGGGCTAATGAAAAAGTTGACAGCAGACATTGTAATCAATAAAGATCTCTTCTGGTTCTGTGGGCTTTTAAATAAAAATTAATAAAATTCATCCTTCACATAACAACTTAACGAAAAGCTAGTCTAGTATAAGAATTAAAATAGGGGGGATCCAAGATGGCGGTGGCCGGCGCGGACGTATTTTGATTTCGGGGTCAACAGTCACAAGGCGGCAAGTGTTGCAGGACTCTGTACAAAGGACACGACCCCTTCTAAATCACACCCAGCTACACAGGGACCATGGAAGATGCCTGGGCCGGACGCCCCTTCCAACTCTCGGACACGCTAGGAAGCCTCTGGACCCGGGAATCGGGATAACCCATCCCCCAAAAGGAGAGACCACCAGTAAGTTCCAACCTAATACCCAGCCAGCAGATTCAGAAACCACGCAGAGATAATCCCCACCCTGCTGGGCACTCCCAGGTCTCACACAGACGATCCAATTATCTGGCAAAAGGTTGCAATCCTTGGAAGTGAGAGGGAGATCCCCTGCAAAGTGCCTTCAGACCACAGATCGTAGTCTGTGACATCACTGGCCAGTTTCCAAGCCACGGGAGCGGCAAGGCTACTGGAGCTGAACTGCAGATTTACCTGTTACAGGAACCAACCCCGGGCAAACTGCGAGATATTTGAAACTGTCATATATCGGACTTATGTACTAGTACAGGCCCTTCTGGCAGGGAACCAGAGCTTACTTGTACACAGCTCCGCCACCTGAATTAATTAGGTCTCCACCTGGGAGGCGGGACTGAACGACTCACCTTATAGGGGTGGAGTAAGGCAACTCTACTCCTACACCACAGTGCCCCCTTTGGACCCAAGTCCAGAAGACAGCAAAAAAAATTCCACATGGCCAGAGGCCCCAGACAAAAACAAAACAAAACAAAAAACAAAAAACAGAGCGAAATGTCTCTAACAAAAGAAAGCAATGCTATTCTGTCCAGCCTGAACCACCTCACCACAACTGAAACACATGAAAATGATGACAATTCTACATTATGGAAAGTGATAAAGTCCCTGCAAGAAGAACTGAAAACTATGAAGGAATTCAAAGAAGCCACAATTTTACAAGTCAAAACAACAAATAACATCATTAAAGAGCTCCAAGCCTAGGTGACCCAGCTTGAACAAGAAAAGGATAAAGCAATGAAAGATCTCCAGACAAAAACAAGCAAACTGGAGAAGGAAATGTGCAAAACGGACACCACCATTCCAGACATGAAAATAGAAATGGAAACAATAAAGAAAACACAGTCAGAGTTAAAAGAGGAAATGGAGAATCAAGAGAAGAGAACAGGAACTATGGATGTGGGTATGAAAAATAGGATGCAGGAGATGGAAGACAGGATCTCGGGCATGGAAGATTCTATGGACGAAATCAGTAAAACATCCAAAGAAAATGAGAAAGCTAAAAAATCTCTCACCCACAACATCCAAGAAATCAAGGACTCATTGAAAAGACTAAGAATTAGAGGCATAGAGGAAAGAGAAGACTCCTGACTCCATGGTCCAGGAAATATCTTCAACAAAATCATAGAAGAAAACTTCCCAAACCTAAAGAAGGAAATGCCAGTAAAAATCCAAGAGGCTTACAGAACACCAAACAGATTAGATCAGAAAAGAAACTCCTCTCGCCACATAATAATAGAAACTCCAAATGTAGAGAACAAAGAAAGGATATTAAAAGCTGTAAGAGAAAAAGGCCAAGTCACATACAATGGCAGACCCATCAGAATCACACCTGACTTCTCCTCAGAAACTTTAAATGCTAGAAGGGCCTGAACGGATGTCCTAAAAGAAAGGATATTAAAAGCTGTAAGAGAAAAAGTCCAAGTCACATACAATGGCAGACCCATCAGAATCACACCTGACTTCTCCTCAGAAACTTTAAATGCTAGAAGGGCCTGAACGGATGTCCTACAAGCCCTGAGAGAACATGGGTGCCCAGCCAGACTACTATACCCAGCAAAACTCTCTATCAACATAGAAGGAGAAAACAAGATATTCCATGACAAAAATCAAATTCAAACAATATCTCCTCACAAACCCAGCCCTACAGAAGATCCTAGAAGGAATATTCCAACCCAGAGAAGATAACTACACCCAAGAAAACAGAGGAAATAGAAATCTCCACAGCAACTAAACAAAAGAGAAACACAAGACAGCCAGCTACACCAAAATAATGGGACATAACAACCCCTGGTCACTAATATCCATCAACATCAATGGACTCAACTCGCCAATAAAAAGACACAGACTTGCATACTGGATCCCTAAACAAGACCCATCTTTTTGCTGTATACAAGAAACACACCTCACTATTGAAGATAAACACCACCTCAGAGTAAAGGGCTGGGAAAAGGTTTTCCAAGCAAATGGACCCAGGAAACAAGCTGGAGTAGACACCCTAATATCAAACAAAATAGACTTCCAATTGAAATTAATAAAAAAAGACAGAGAAGGGCATTACATACTCATTAAAGGAAA
>CAJQZJ010032367.1:5563892-5589348 GCA_907164525.1 Lophiomys imhausi | reverse complement strand
CACCTACATTTATAAAAGAAACGCTTCTAAAACTTAAATCGCACATCCATCCAAACACTTTAATAGTGGGAGACTTCAACACCCCACTCACAACTATGGACAGATCATCAAGACAGAAGCCAAACAGAGAAATAATGAGTCTAACAGAGATCATGAACCAAATGGACCTAACAGATATCTACAGAATGTTTCACCCAAACACAAAAGAATACACCTTCTTCTCAGCACCTCACGGAACCTTCTTCAAAATCAACTATATAGTTGGACACAAAGATAGCCTCAACAGATACAAGAAAATTGAAATAACCCCTTGTATCTTATCAGACCACCATGGAATAAAGCTGGACTACAATAGCAAAAGAATCAACAGAAACTCTACACTCACATGGAAATTGAACAACTCTTTACTAGAGGACCACTGGGTCAGGGAAGAAATAAAGAAGGAAATCAAAGACTTCTTAAAATCCAACGAAAATGAAGACACAGCATACACAAACCTATGGGACACAATGAAAGCTGTGCTACAAGGAAAGTTCATAGCACTAAGTGCCTTCAAAAAGAAAATTGTGACCGCTCATATTAGCGAATTAACAGCAAAACTGGGTGAATTGGAAAAAAAGGAAGCAAACACTCCCAAGAGAAGCAGAAGGCAGGAGATCATCAAACTTACAGCTGAAATCAACAACTTAGAAACAAAAAGAAATTACAAAAAATCAATGAAACCAAGAGTTGGTTCTTCGAAAAAATCAACAAAATAGACAGACCCTTAGCCAAATTAACTAAAAGTCAGAGGGAAAAAATCAACAAATCAACAAAATCAGAAATGAAAAGGGAGAAATAACAACAGACATTAAGGAAATCCAGAGAATATTTGGATCCTAATTTAAAAATCTATACTCCACCAAATTTGAAAACTTAAGTGAAATGGACAATTTTCTTGATAGATTCCACCTACCGAAGCTAAATCAAGATCAGATAAACAGATTAAACAGCCCTATAACACCTAAAGAAATAGAAACAGTCATTAAAAATCTCCCAACTAAAAAAAGCCCAGGGCCAGATGGCTTTAGCATGGAATTCTACTGGACCTTCAAACAGGAGCTAACACCAAAACTTTTCAAACTCTTTCACAAAATAGAATCTGAAAGAACATTGCCAAACTCATTCTATGAGGCCACAATCACCCTGTTTCCTAAACCACACAAAGACCCAACAAAGAAAGAGAACTTCAGACCAATCTCCCTCATGAACATAGATGCAAAAATACTTAATAAAATACTAGCAAACCGAATTCAAGAACACATTAAAAGTATCATACACCATGATCAAGTAGGCTTCATCCCAGGAATGCAGGGATGGTTGAACATACAAAAGTCTATCAATGTCATTCACCATATAAACAAGATGAAAGAAAAAAACCACATGATAATCTCGCTAGATGCAGAAAAACCATTTGACAAAATTCAACACCCAATCATGCTAAAAGTTGTGGAGAAAACGAGCATACAAGGTCCATACCTAGAAATAATAAAGGCAATATACAGCAGGCCAGTGGCCAACAGCAAAATAAATGGAGAGAAACTTGAAGCATTTCCTCTAAACGCAGGGACAAGACAAGGATGTCCACTTTCACCATATCTCTTCTATATAGTACTTGAAGTTCTTGCTAGAGCAATAAGACAACTAAAGGACATCAAGGGGATAAACATCGGAAACGAAGAAGTCAAATTATCCCTATTTGCAGATGATATGATAGTATACATAAGCGACCCCAAAAGTTCCACCAGAGAACTCTTACAGCTGATAAACACCTTCAGCAAAGTGGCTGGATACAAAATTAATTCAAAAAAAAATCAGAAGCCCTTCTTTATACAACAAACAAATGGGCTGAGAAAGAAATAAGGGAAACAACCCCCTTCACAATAGCCACAAACAACATAAAATACCTGGGGGTAACTCTAACCAAGCAAGTAAAGGACCTGTACAACAAGAACTTCAAGCCCTTAAAGAAAGAAATGGAAGAGGCCTTTAGAAGTGGAAAGATCTCCCATGCTCATGGTTAGGTAGGATCAACATAATAAAAATGGCCATCCTACCAAAAGCAATATATAGATTCAATGCAATTCCTATCAAAATACCAACACAATTTTTTATAGACTTGGAAAGAGCTAGCCTCAATTTCATATGGAACAACAAAAAGCCCAGAATAGCTAAATCAATCCTGTACAATAAAAAATATCTGGATGTATTACCATCCCAGATTTCAAGCTGTACTACAGAGCAATAGTTGTAAAAACAGCATGGTATGGGTATAGAAACAGACCAGTAGATCAATGGAATCGAATTGAAGATCCAGAAATAGACCCACACACTTATGGCCACCTAATTTTTGACAAAGAAGCCAAAACAGCACAATGGAAGATGTACAGCATCTTCAACAATTGTGCTGGTCCAACTGGATGTCCATTTGTAAAAGAATGAAGTTAGACCCATACTTATCACCTTGTACAAAACTTAAGTCCAAGTGGATCAAAGACCTTAACATAAGTCTGGTCACACTAAATCTACTAGAAGAAAAAGTGGGACAAACCCTCGAACTAATTGGCACAGGCGACAACTTCCTGAACAGAACACCAACAGCTCAGGATTTGAGATCAACAATCAATAAATGGGACCTCATGAAACTGAAAAGCTTCTGTAAGGCAAAGGACACTGTCATTCGAACAAAACGGCAGCCTACAGACTGGGAGAAAATCTTCACCAACCCCACATCTGACAGTGGGATAATATCCAA
Organism: Lophiomys imhausi; assembly: GCA_907164525.1. NCBI lineage: Eukaryota > Metazoa > Chordata > Mammalia > Rodentia > Muridae > Lophiomys > Lophiomys imhausi. Next base: position 5,586,554 of record CAJQZJ010032367.1, on the reverse strand, counting down.
AATCTACAAAGAACTCAAGAAATTAAATGCCAAAAAAACAAATAATCCAATCAAAAAATGGGGGACAGGGCTAAATAGAGAATTCACAAAGGAGGAATCCCTAATGGCTGAGAGACACTTGAAGAAATGCTTAACATCCTTAATCATCAGAGAAATGCAACTCAAGACGACTCTGAGATTCCATCTCACACCTGTCAGAATGGCTAAGATCAAAAACTCAAATAACAGCACATGCTGGCGAGGGTGTGGAGAAAGGGGTACCCTACTCCATTGCTGGTGGGAATGCAGGCTTGTGCAGCCACTATGGAGGTCAGTCTGGCTATATTTTAGAAAACTTGGAATAGGTCTGCCACAGGACCCAGCCATACCACTTCTGGGTATACAACCAAATTCCTCTTCATGGAATCATAACGAAGTTTTCTCATCTATGTTTATAGCAGCCTTATTTGTAATAGCTAGAAACTGGAAAAAACCCAGATGTCTCTCAACCGAAGAATGGGTTAAAAAACTGTTGTACATCTACACAATGGAATATTATTCAGCTATCAGGAACAATGAAATTATACAATTTGCAGCCAAATGGATGGAACTAGAAAAGCTCATCCTGAGTGAACTAACCCAGACTCAGAAGGAAACATATGGCATCTATTCACTTATAGTAGGATTTTAGGTATATAGTAGAAGGTATCTATACTACAACTAACACACCAAAGGGAACTTGGACATAGACTTCTTATTTTTAATTTTTATTTATTTTTTATATATTAGTTATATTTTTTCTATTTTTTAGTCTTTTTTATCTATTGTATGCTTATTGGTTTGTTTGTTTAGTAGTTCTCTCTCCCGGGCAACGAGACACTTTTCACTGATGGTACTGCTTCATAGATCCCCAATGAATGAAGAGGCTCTTGGCCCTCATACGACCTCTCTACTGAGATGAGGGACTGTTATATAAGGACACCCCACCCCCAAAAAAATGGATGGAAGTGTTAGGAGGGTTTCAGCCTTTTACTACTAATTGTCATAAACTGTTTAGGATAATTAAGAAATGCAAACTAATGGTTATGCAAACCGGTCATTCTGCTAGGTACTATGACAGCCTATTATAGTTACTTGCTAAGCTAATCAGAAATAAACCTGCTAAGAGACAAGCAACATCTGCTTACCCTAATATAAGAGATAGATAGGACCTCTTCAAAAACCTCAAGAGATCTGCAGAATATGGCATTCAAAGATATTTTCATAACTTCAGATTTTTTTATATCAAGACATATCAACTCCTGACAGCACTCCCCATTCTTCTCCAAGTAGAAGATGAGCATCGAAGAATCTCCAGTGGGAGATGATTGAATTTGTTGCAAGCCTATCTCTTGGTAGGAAAAGCCCCTTGCTCCAACTGTAGACAGAATGCTGTCCAAAAAGGACAAAACCTGGAAGAAGGTAAGTCGACAGCCTAGCTCTGCCATGACAGGGTAGGTAAGTCCTTAATAACCTCTGCTCTACAATCTAGGAAAGTCCTTCATAACCCCTGCTCTACAATCAATGTCTGTCAGAGAAACGGGGCTAAATGACTGAAGATCGATGCTGTAATGTATGGAGAGAAAATGGGAACTGACCAGGCATCCACTGGTATGTCATTTCTTAGTTTGAGAAGCTGCAGGCCCTGTACTTCCTATAAAATCAGATATATTTATCCCTCTCAGGTCTCTGAGGTGGTTGAAGAACAGATAGCTAGAGTCTCATAATTAAATTTTGAGTTGTTTAGGAGTCAAGAGAGTGTTATAGATCTAAGAAGATACTTTTAAAATTGTGATGCATGTTAGTATGAATGTTGAGTCAGATATAGAACTTTAAACTCATGGAGATGTTTATATAGTAGAATGTTAAAGTCAGGTACCAAATACATATGGACTGGTCATTGGGAATGTATGTTTAGCCATATAACCCTCATAACTGTGGCCTAATTACCTCTGTTGTACTGTATTGTATTTATTATTATAAGAGGAAGAGCCATTTTTTGGACTGAAAGGGGAAACTGTAGGGGGAAATAAGATATACCTTAAACTTAAAAGAAAAAGAAAAAGTGAAGAGGATGGGGGGTTGAGGGTAGGAGGGTGGGACTGGAGGGTAGAATAGGGAGGGGACTGCGATTGAGATGTAACTTGAAAAATAAAAAATAAAGGGAAAAAATAAAAATAAAAAAATTAAGTTGCTTACCTTTTCTTTTGCTTTAAACACCCCCCAAAAAAAGCAAAGAAAATGCATAAAATTAAAGATGCATATCAAATAATTAGGCCCCTCATTGCCATTGGATATCAGAACTAGTTCAGCAGTTAAATTTTTACCTTAAGAAAATAATAAAAAAGAAGAGAAATTCACAACCAAAGTAAAATGAAAGGAAGAGATAACACAAGAAAAGCTAAAAAGTTTGGGGCCCAAACCAAAATGGAAAAATGGTTAAAAATGTTTATACAATCCTTTTATGTTCAGTCCTTCTGTTGTTTAGATGACCTAAGGAATTTGCAGGCAGAAGCCGAACTTTCAGGCTTTACTGAGGTTCTGGCTGGGGCATTGTGTAGGGCTGAACGGTCTTAGCGATATTGAGTTGTTGTGGTTGTAGACTTTTGATGGAGACATCTATTGAGGGAGTCTGTCAGGCTGAATCATCTGGGTCACTTGTCTTCTTTTGGTGTCTGATTCTGATTTCTGCTGAGGTTTCCGTTGTCCAGTTGTCCCTGGGTTCCTTGAATGGATGCTTTGATTCTCCTGGAATGATAAGAACAGAGCCCTGCCCTATTCCTCACTCAGGGACAATCACCCTCTTTTTTTTGGGGGGGGGTAGGTAATATTTCTCCTGAAGCAAATTTGGTTTTTGACAATATATAAAGTGTTATCTTTCAATCTGGTTTAAAGAAGAAATTATTTTGTTATTTTGGAGCTAAACCAACTTTAGTGTATATATTTTGAGGTCTCGAAGGACAATTTGTTTGTGTTGTGTGGGCCTTTTGTAAGTAGCTTTTAAACTTAGGTCCTTCCAAATCCTATGTGTGTGTCTCTGCATTCTAAATATTGGGATCCAAGACCTGTGGTTCCCATCTAAGGGGATTAAAGATGTGTTCCACCACTCCTGGATCAAAATTTTTCTTTATTTAGAGTTTGTTTTGTATCAGGCTGACCTTGAGCTCTGAGATCTGCCTGTTTCTGTCTCTAGTGTGTTGGGGTTAAGGGTGTACTCTTCTTGAATGATGGGATTAAGGGTGTGTACCCTCACCACCCTTTTCCGAGTAACTCTAGAATTTATAAGTCCACTAACACTTTGGTGCTCCTCCCGTCTCTGCTGAAGTTAAAGGCATGGGTTAACACCACATTTCTCCTGTATTTTACCTTAGCTCTACGTTTTTTCGACACTTGGAGGTTCATAAAACCAGGTTGAACGGCTGTGTCCTTTAATTTATTTACAGTGTATTAACGTTGTTATCTGCTTTTTTTTAATTAGTAAATTTATTTGTTTGTTGCTATAGGTTACATCCTTGACATATTGTCCTCTTTTCCTGCTTCCCAGGCCCACTCTCCCATGCTCTACTCCCTGACCCTTCCATCTTGATCCTCTGGGGTGGAGCGTCCCTGCATACCAGTCTCTCACCACAGATCAGGAGTCATATGAGGGCTGAGGGCCTCTTCATACACCGGGGGTCTACGAGGCAGTACTGCCAGTGAAAGGTGTCTCCTTGCTACGGGGGGTGGAAACTAAAAAAAAAAAAAAACCAACAGACACACAAACGCACAAAAACAAAGAACAACAACAAAAAAAGAGAGGAAAAAGAAAGAGAAAAAAAGAGGGAAAGGAAAAAGAAAAAGAAATGAAAAGAAAAAAGAAATTTATGTCCATGTTCCTTTTGGTGTGTTGGTTGTAGTACAGATATCCTGTACGATATAGCTAAAATCCTACTATAATTGAATAGATGCCATGTGCATCCTTCTGAGTCTGGGTTAGCTCACTCAGGATGAGATTCTCTAGATCCATCCATTTGGTTGCAAATTGCATGATTTCATTGTTTCTTATAGCTGAGTAGTATTCCATTGTATAGATGTACCACAATTTTTTAATCCATTCTTCAGTTGAGGGACATCTGGGTTGTTTCCAGTTTCTAGCTATTACAAATAAGGCTGCTATGAGCATAGATGAGGAGACTTCTCTATGTCTCCGTGAGGTGTCCTTTGGGTGTATACCCAGAAGTGGTATGGCTGGGTCCTGAGGCAAAGTTATTCCTAGATTTCTAAGATATCTCCAGACAGACCTCCATAGTGGTTGCACAAGTCTGCATTCCCACCAGCAATGGAGGAGGGTTCCCCTTTCTCCACATCCTCGCCAGCATGTGCTGTCATTTGAGCTCTTTATCTTAGCCATTCTGACAGGTGTGAGATGGAATCTCAGGGTCGTCTTGAGTTGCATTTCTCTGATGATTAAGGAAGTTGAGCATTTCTTCAGTTGACTCTCGGCCATTAGGGATTCCTCCTTTGTGAATTCTCTATTTAGCTCCGTCTCCCATTTTTTGATTGGATTATTTGGTTTCTTGGCATTTAGTTTCTTGAGTTCTTTGTAGATTTTAGATAATAGCCCTCTATCAGATATGGGGCAGGTTTACTATGACCCAAATCATCAGGAAATCATTTTAAGAGAGCTGACGTCCCATACCCAGAGGGTGGGGAGGGTCTTTCTCCGCCCCCCACCTTTTTCGATTATTTGAAGGATAACTGAAAACTCTGTTATTTAGGGGAAGAGATTACAAGTTGTTAAATGGTCCTGTTTAATGGGTTTTGGAGGTTAGACCCAGGGTATTCCTTCTTTCCCTTTTCTGTATCCTTCTTTATCTCCTATGTAGGAATGCACGGACCAGAGAAAAATCGAGACACAGCACAGGAAGGATCAAGAAGAAAGGTCACATTATTGAATATGCCCTTATACCCTTGTATATTGATACAAAATTAATAGTATATTTGGCTAAAGTGGTATTGACCATTGTTTATTGTGCAAAAATAAGATTGTGTTGGTCTACGTCAGTATTGATATTTGTATATTGATACAAAACTAAGATTATAGTTGGCCACAATGGTATTGACCCTTGTATATGGACGCAATATTAAGATTGTATTGGGCCACATAGGCATTGATCTTTGTATATTGATACAAAATTAATAGTATATTTAGCCACATTTGAATAGATCTTTGTATATTGATGCAAAATTTAAGGTAACACTTCCTAATGGTATCGTGCTTAGAGATACTTAAAAATGAAATGTGAAGTTCTGGCCTCTTGATACCAACCGTCTTAAACTGTTTAGGATAGTTAAGAAAAACAAACTCCTAGTCATGCATGCATGTCACCTTGTTAGCTACTAAGACAGTCTATCACATATTCTCTAAGCTACTCAGTAATCAAGTTGTTAAGAGACAAGCAACATTTGCTTATCTAAATACAAGAGATAGATAGGGCATCTTCAAAAACCCCTGGAGATCTGCAGAATATGGCATTCAAAGATGTGGTCTTAAATTAAGGTTTTTTTTTTTTTATATCGTGACATATCAGCTCCTGACAGCACCCCCTATTCTACTCCAAGTAGAAGAAAAGCATCGAAGAATCTCCAATGTGAGATGGTTGAATTAGTGGCAAGCCTATCTCTTGACATGTAAAAACTCCTTGCTTCAACTGCAGACAGACTGCTGTCCAAAAAGGACAAAACTTGGTAGCAGGGAAGTCGACAGCCTAGCTCTGCCAAGACAGGGTAGGTTAGTCCTTCATAATCCCTGCTCTACAATAAATGTCTGTCAGAGAAACAGGACCAAAAGACTGGAGACTGATGCTGGAATGTATGGAGAGAAAATGGGAACTGTCCAGGTAGTCACTGGTTTGTCATTTCTTAGTATTGGAAGCTGCAGGCCCTGCACTTCCTATACAATCAGATATATTTATCCTTCTCAGCTCTCTGAGGTGGTTGAAGAATAGACAGCTTGAGTCTCATAGCTAAATTTTGAGTTGTTTAGGAATCAAGAGGGTGTTCTAGATCTAAGAAGATGGTTATAATAGTGATGAAAGTTAGTATGAAAACTAAGTCAGTTATAGAACTTTAAACTCATGGAGATGGTTAGAAGGTAGAAGGTTAAAGTCAGGGGCCAAATATGTATGAACTGGACATTGGGCAGGTACACCGGGCCATTTAACTCTCATAAATGTGGCATATTTAATTCTGCTGTTTTGTATAGAATTTACTGTTATAAGAGAAAGAACCATTTGTTGGAATGAAAAGAGAAACTGTTGGGGGGGGGAACAGGGTGGAAGGGTGGGACAAGAAGGGGGAATAGGGAAGGGTTTGCGACTGAGATGTAACTTGAAAAAAAAATAAAGTACTTATAAAAAAAAAAGAAAAGCTAAAAAGTAATGAAATAGAAGAAAGAGGTTTAGAGAAATGTAAGTCTGTGAAAGACTGAGCAAAATCAAGTTGACATGCAGATTATCTTACCATTTAATGTTGCAAGGTCATGGTATGAAATCCAGTAAAGGCAAAGCATACTGACAGAAAATAGAAGTGTGATAGCCTGGGAGCAAGATTGGGGGAGCAAACAGGATATAAAGGGAAATGCGAAAAACATTTTGATGCCTTCAAATAGCTATGGCTATGTAATTATTTGAGATATCAACATTCATCCAAACATTACCTTTAATTTAATAAATGTATGAAAATCACCATTCCTAACCAAATAAGAGGAATTACACTCCTGAGTAAATAAAAATTTAAAATAATAATATTTAAAAAGAATAAAGGCTTTTCTGAATATTTTATAGAAAACAGAGTTTCAGAGCATTTAAAATAAAATATTAAAACACTATTATTGCCAAATTTTCTATTCTTCATGACAGATGTTATGTCTCATCTATACCCTTACACTATCTATAAATTGAACCCTCCTGAGAATTTTCCAAGCACAATCATGAGCTATGTTCTCCCTTACAATCCTCATGCATATTTTCCCTGACTATTATTTTCTCATTAAAGTAGACTCTGTCTGAGCACCTGTGGTTTTCAGTGCATTGATTTGTCTGTCTACTAATCAGGGATCAGTCTGGAAATCTTCTGCTGTCCACTGTGGGAGGATAAAGGTTGAAGATTGTGGATCCTTTTCACTTAGCATCCCACCCTCTATATTTGCCAATGCTAATTATACCTATCAAATTCCATCACTATTAAAGTGAAACACTTTGATATTTAATTTCAAAATAATCAATAATGGTTACTATGATAAAGAATGCAAGTCAGAATTCTTCACCATAAACCTAACCAAAAGATTCATTTTTATGACTGGATTTAGTAGGAAAATTAAAAACATATTCCTCAAGAAAAAAATATCCTACAGCTAAATATTTTAACAGATGTATAGTAAGAATTAATAATATTTAAAGAAAACTTTTATCAAAGTACTTTCAGAAAAATTGCTAATTTCATCGTTACTCTGCTCTTGTATGTGTGTACATGTGTTTTCAAGTGTGTGTGCATACACCAATTTTTGCCTGCATGTATGTTTTAATTAGATAACAGAAAATGCAGTAACTCATATGCAAACTCCACTTTAAAAGATGGGGTAAATGAGAATGACACCTATTCCTCTGTGTGCTTTAAAAACTATTATCCAATCTCTACATATTATCATGTTTATAAAATAATATCCATAGAAATATTAACCTATAGAAAAGACTATATATAATTTTTATTCAAACAAAGGAAACGGAATATACTGAAACATAAATATCCTATGTGAGATGCAGTCTTATGAGCTAATGTGAAAATGGAAGATAAAAATCTGCCTATCAGATTCCAAAATGTCAGTGATTGGTGCTTGGATAGTCTGAATGAAGGGGAAACCAACTAAGACACCATAGAACTATACTGGCAATGTGTAGCTCACTTGATTCACCCAGAGAAACGTGGGACTCACAAGTCCCTGTGCTGGAAAACTAGCCATATAAGCACCTGGGCCAGCTACTCACAGGAACACAAATTCGACTCACCATATCAAGAGTACCTCTTGGGTCTGAGTGAGGTTGGGCCCCAGCTTATGGCTTCAACCTCTGGACAAAGGCCATCCCTAATTTTTGTGTCGCAGGCTTTTGTTCAGTTGTTCCTACCTCCATAAGAGGACCAGTGGGTCACTAGGTCGACAGGAGAAGTAAGAAGAGTAGGAGAGTCTTTCTAGGCATTTCAATTTGGCAGCAACCAGATCAGGCTTGCACAGTACCTGATCAGGAAGAGGTCCAGCTTAGGTACAGCAGAGCTGTCCTGAGTCACAGGACTGTTTACAAGGAGACAGACTCCATCTCTGTTCCCCTCAGTGAGTACACTGCCCCCTTGAGCTGGACACCCATGCTGCAACATCAGGAGCTCAGGCCCTGACACAGTTCAGCAGTACTGGGTAGTTGTACAGCTTGATGAGTAATGAAGACTGCCCTAGGACACCTTGCTTTTGGCTGAGAAGAGCAAGCTGTGTCTGTGATTCCCAGGCAACTGCAGGGGCAGACCTTATCCACAGACCAGACACCCAGGCTACAGGAACAGTCAGACTCAGGCCTGTGGACATTGAGGGGGTATCCTGCTGGCTCTGGCCTTTGGTCTGCTGCCCCACAGTCCCATCAGCCTCACTAGGAAGACCTGTGAGATCTCAGGATCCTGCAGGTCAGGGAAACACACCCCACTTAAATTCCGGACCTGAGCCCAACTCAGACACAGTAAAAAGTGAGCTGTGGGTAACCCACTGAGATCCAGCCTCCAACACAAGGCCCCATCCATCTTCTGGAGGGCTTCAGGTAACCAATATCATACGTCCTCCAGAGGAAAGCTCTTTCCTTGGTATCGAATCCAGTGGGCTTCAGGAAAAACCAGCCAGTGACAAACAGCCAGATGGCTAAAGGCCCGTGAAAGAACAAAATCGACAAAACCAGGCAAATATAACACCAACAAAAACCAGCTATCCTAGTACAGCAAATAGTGATCATCAAAACAGAGCTGAAATACTAAAAACTGATGACAAATTTATACTTACAAGAATGAACGAAGCCTCAAAAGAATAAAATAAATCCCTTAAGGAATTTAAGGAAATTGCAACCCAGTAGATAAAAGTATCTTTACTGTACTTTAATGGAAAAATCCATTGAGGAAAGCAAAACAAAACAAAACAAAACAAAAAACAAAGCAAAACGAACAGAAAAAGGAAAGGGACAAAGCCATTAAAGAAATACGGGCAAAAACAATGAAGCTGGAGAAGGAAATTACAAAAACATTTCAAGACCTGAAACTGGAAATGGAAGCAATAAAGAAAACACAAGTAGATAAAAATCCTGAAGGTGGAAAATCTAGGAAAGAGAACAGGAACTATAGACACAATTGTCATCAACAGGATATAAGAGATGGAAGACAGTATCTCAGGCATGGATGATTGAATTGATGAAATCAATACAACAGCCAAAGAAAATGAGAAATGTAAAAAGTTCCTTACCCCAAACAACCAAGAGATCAAGGACTCAATGAGAGGATGGAACCTAAGAACTCCAGGAATAGATGAAAGAGAAAGCTCCTGACTCCAAGGCCCAGAAAATATTTTCAACAAAAACACAGGAGAAAATTTCCCAAACCTAAAGAGAGAGATGCCTGTAGACATTCAAGAGGCATACAGAACACCAAATAGATTAGACCAGAAAATAAATTCCTCCCGTGACATAATAACCAAAACTCTAAATGTACAGAACAAAGAAAGAATACTAAACACTGTAATACAAGAGGCCAAGTAACATATAAAGACAGACCCATCAAAATCACATCTGACTTCTCTTTGGAAATTCTAAAAGCCAGAAGGGCATGGGAAGATGGCCCTAAGAGACCACAGATTTCAGCTCAGATTACTATAGTCAGCAAAACTATAGATAATCCAAGATATTCTGAAACAAAACCACATTCAAACAATATCTATCCACAAATCCAGCCCCACAGAAGATCCTAGAACAAAAACTCCAACCCGGAGAAGACAACCACACCTGAGAAAACACAATAAACAAATAACCACACTGAACCACAACCAAAAGAAACACACTTTCCCACCACCTACATCAAAACAAGAGGAAAAAACAGTCAATGGTCACTAATATCGCTCAACATCACTGGACTCAACTCCCAAATAAAAGGACACAGGTTTACAGAATGGATTCAGAAACAAGATCTACCATTTTGCTGTATACAAGAAATGAACCTCACCAACAAAGATAGACTTGACTTTACCTCAGAGTAAAGGACTGGAAAAGGTTTTCCAAGCAAATGGTCCCAAGAGCCCAGAGGGAGTAGCCACCCTAATATCAAATAAAATAGAATTTCAACCAAAATTAATAAAAAAATATAGGGAGGACACTATATACTCATCAAAGGAAAAATTCATCAAGATGATATCTTAATACTGAACATCTTTGCCCCAAATTCAAGGGCACTCATATTTGTAAAAGGAACATTATTAAAGCTTAAACCACACATTGACCCCCACACATTAATAGTATGAGACTTCAACACCCCTCCCAAACCAATGCACAGGTGATCAAGACAGAAATCAAACCGAGAAATTATGAAACTAACAGAGGTCATGAACCAAATGGACTTAACAGATATAGAACATTTTACCCAAACACAAAACAATATACCTACCTCTCAGAACCTCATGGAACCTTCTCCAAAATTGACCATATAGCCAGTCACAAACCCAAGAAAACTGAAATAACTCCTTGGCTCACCATGGATTAACATTAGATTTCAACAGCAACAGAGATAACTAAAAGACTACACATTCATGGAAACTGAAAAACTCTCTGCTCAATGACCACTGGGTCAGGGAATAAAGAAAAAAAAAATCAAAGACTTCCTAAAATGAAGCATTTTTTTTTCAATGAAAATGAAGGAACAAATATCAAAACTTATGGGACACAATGAAAGCAGTGCTAAGAGAAAAGTTCATAACACTAAGTGTCTTCAAGAAAAATTGGAGAGAGCTTATACTAGCAATTTAACAAAACAATTGAAAGCTGTAGAAAAAAAAGAAGCAAACACTCCCAAGAGGAGCAAATGGCAGGAAATCCATAAAATTCAGGGCTGAAATCAATAACTTAGAAACAAAGAGAACAATACAAAAAATGGAAGGATGAAATAACAATAGACACTGAGGAAAATCCAAGGAATCATTAGATCTTATCTCAAAAATCTGTACTTCACAAAATTGGAAGACATAGCAAAATGGACAATTTTCTTGATAGATTACACATGACAAGGTTAAATCAAGATCAGGTAAATAAATTAAACAGTCCTATAATCCCTAAGGAAATAGAAGAATACATTAAAATCTCCCATTCAAAAAAAAAGTCCAGGGTCACATGGTTTCAGCATAGAATTCTAGCAGACATTCAAAGAGAACCTAATACCATCAATACTCTTAAAACTCTTTCACAAAATAGAAACAGAAGGAACATTGTCAAACTCATTCTATGAGACGGCAGTCACCCTTATAACTAAACCACAGAGAGACCCAACAAAGAATTTCAGATCAATTTCTCTTATGACCATGGATGCAGAAATACTCAATACAATACTTGCAAACTGAATCCAAGAACACATCAAAAGTGGCATACACCATGATCAAGTAGACTTCATCCTAAGGATGCAGGGGTATTCAACATATGAAAATCCATCAACATAATCCACCATATAAACAAATTGAAAGAAAAAAAAAAACACATGATGATCTCATTAGACGCTGAAAAGGCATTCCATAAAATCCAACACTCCTTTGGTGGAGAAAGGTCTTTTTTTTCTTTTTTTTTTTTATTAAATACTTTATTTTTTTTCCTTCAAGTTACATCTCACTCACAAACGCTTCCCAATTCCCCCTTCCTGTCCCACCCTTCCACTCTCTTCCCCCCAACAGCTTCCCCTTTCAGTCCAACAAATGGTTCCTTCTCTAATAACAGTAAATAAAATACAAAACAACAGAAATAAATATGCCACATTTATGAGTGTCAAATGGCCCAGTATACCTTCCCAATGTCCAATTCATACATATTTGGCCCCTGACTTTAACATTCTACCATCTAACCATCTCCATGAATTTAAAGTTCTATAACTGACTTAGCTTTCATACTAACTTGCATCACTATTATAACCATCTTAGATCTAGAATGCCCTCTTGATTCCTAAACAACTCAAAATTTAACTATGAGACTCTAGCTGTCTGAAGCAACAAACAAATAAATTTATTAATTTAAAAAAAGCAGGTAACAATGCTAAAACACTGTAAATAAAATAAAGGATACAGCCGTTCAACCTGGTTCTATAAACCTCCAAGTGTCGAAAAAATGTAGAGCTAAGGTAAAATACATGAGAAGTGTGGTGCTAACTCATGCCTTTAACTTCAGCAGAGACGGGAGGAGCACCATAGAGTTAATGGTCTTATAAATTCTAGAGTTACACGGAACAGGGTGGTGAGGGTGCACACCCTTAAACCCATCATTCAAGAAGAGTACACCCTTAACCCCAACACACTAGAGACAGAAACAGGCAGATCTCAGAGCTCAAGGTCAGCCTGATACAAAACAAACTCTAAATAGAGAAAAACTTCGATCCAGGAGTGGTGGAACACATCTTTAATCCCTTCAGATGGGAACCACAGGTCTCTGATCCCAATAATTAGAATGCAGAGACACACACATAGGATTTGGAAAGACCTAAGTTTAAAAGCTACTTACAAAAGGCCTACTCAATACAAACAAATTGTCCTTTGAGATCTCAAAATATATACACTAAAGCTGGTTTAGCTCCAAAATAACAAAATAATTTCTTCTTTAACCCAGATTGAAAGATAACACTTTATATATTGTCAAAAAACCAAATTTGCTTCAGGAGAAATATTACCTAGACCCCCCCCCCCAAAAAAAAAGAGGGTAATTGTCCCAGAGTTAGGATTAGGGCAGGGCTCTGTTCTTATCTTTCCAGGAGAATCAAAGCATCCATTCAAGGAACCCAAGGACAACTGGACAATGGAAACCTCAGCAGAAAACAGAATCAGACACCAAAGAAGATGAGTGACCCAGCTGATTCAGCCTGACAGACTCCCTCTATAGCTGTCTACATCAAAAGCCTACAACCACAACAATTCAATATCGCTAAGACCGTTCAGCTCTACACAATGCCCCAGCCAGAACCTCAGTAAAGCCTGCAAGATCAGCTTCTGCCTACAAACTCCTTAGGACATCTAAACAGCTGAGAACAGAAGGACTGAACATAAAAGGATTGTACTAACATTTTTAACCATTTTTTCCATTTTGGTTCGGGCCCCAAACAGGTTTACTACGACCCAAATCAGCAGGAAGTCATTTTAAGAGAGCCACATCCCATTCCCAGAGGGTGGGGAGGGTGTTTCTCCGCCCTTCTTTTTGGTTATTTGAAGGATAACTGAATACTCTGTTATTTAGGGGAAGAGATTACAAGCTGTTAAATGGCCCTGTTTAATGGGTTTTGGAGGTTAGCCCCAGGGACTTCCTACTTTTCCTTTTCTGTATCCTTCTTTCTCTCCTATGTAGGAGTGCATGGACTTGAGAAAAATGAGACATAGACATAGCACAGGAAGGACCAAGAAAAAGGGACAGATTATTGAATATGCCCTTATACCTTTGTATAGTGATACAAAATTAGTAGTATATTTGGCTAAAGTGGTATTGACCATTGTTTATTGTGCAAAAATAAGATCGTATTGAACTACATCGGTATTGATCTTTGTATATTGATACAAAATTAAGATTATAATTGGCCACAATGGTATTGACCCTTGTATATGGACGTAATATTAAGATTGTATTGGGCTACATAGGCATTGATCTTTGTATATTGATACAAAATTCAGAGTATATTTAGCCACAATTGAATAGATCTTTTTATATTGATACAAATTTAAAGGTAACGCTTCCTAATGGTATCATACCTAGAGATACTTAAAAATAAAATGTGAAACTCTGGCCTCTTGATACCAACCGTCTAAAACTGTTTAGGATAGTTAAAAAAAACAAACTCCTAGTCATGCAAACATGTCACTTTGTTAGCTACTATGACAGTCTATCACAGATATTCTCTAAACTACTCAGTAATCAAGTTGTTAAGAGACAAGCAACATTTGCTTATCTAAATACAAGAGACAGATAGGGCATCTTCAAAAACCCCAAGAGATCTGCAGAATATGGCATTCAAAGATGTTATCTTAAATTAAGATTTTTTTTTTATATCGAGACATATCAGCTCCTGACAGCACCCCCTATTCTACTCCAAGTAGAAGATAAGCATCGAAGACTCTCCAGTGTGAGATGGTTGAATTAGTGGCAAGCCTATCTCTTGGCATGAAAAAACTCCTTGCTTCAACTGCAGACAGACTGATGTCCAAAAAGGACAAAACTTGGTAGCGGGGAAGTCGACAGCCTAGCTCTGCCAAGACAGGTTAGGTAATTCCTTCATAATTCCTGCTCTACAATCAATTTCTGTCAGAGAAACATCACCAAAATGCTGAAGACTGATGCTGGAATGTGTGGAGAGAAAAGGGGAACTGTCCAGGCAGTCACTGGTTTGTCATTTCTTAGTATTGAAAGCTGCAGGCCCTGCACTTCTTATATAATCAGATATATTTATCCCTCTCAGGTCTCTGAGGTGGTTGGTGGAGAAAGGTCTTATGCATGGTTTTCAAAAGCTGATTTCAATGCTCTGAGGTCTGGTACCACCCTTTCTGAGGCATTCTCTGATTGGACAGTAAATGTTGCTGATTACCAATTAGCCTAGCAGAAAGAGTTTAAGAAGGTGGGACTTCCTGGGAGGAAGAAAGAAATCCTGGGAAGGGACAGAGGAAGCTCACTCATTGCCAGGAGATGTGGAAGAAGACAAATATCTCTGTGGGTCCAGAAGGTACAGAGAGCCACTTGGTTTGTATGGACTAGTTGCCCATGTTAACCTAGGTGAGCTTGTTGAGAGTCTGCCCAGCTAAGGCCAACGTGTTGAAGATTAAAATGTCTTGGTGTATTTATTTTGTAGTCACAGAAGTGCCTCCCTGGGTGTCAGGCCTTAAGGTCAATCTTCCTACCTGACCTGCTAGCCTACTTACTGCAACACCCTCGCAAAAATATATATAGACTAAACCTAGGTACCTACACAAATATAGATGATAGGCACCTTGGTTTTCATTCAGATCTCCTCACAAGTAGAGTGTGGGACCTATCTCTATCAGGGACTCTGTTGCCTGTTAGTGGAACACCTTACCCCAGCTGGGCTCCTATGTCAGGTTGCAGTGCAAGAGGAAGCTGTTAGTGCTGATGTGACTGATGAACTTAGGGGTATTGATATGTGGGGGCTCCCCTCATCCAAGGAAAAGGAGAGGAAGAGGGGAAAGAGAGTGAGAGGTTGGGTGGGAGGGTAAGACCAAAAGGGGAAAGGAGAGGGGTTTGCAATCGAGATGTTATTTGAATAAATAAATAATCTGCCTACCACAGGAGGAGACTGCCCATCAGATATCTCTGAGTACTCCTAAGAGGCCATTTTCTCATCCTTTCAATGTTATTGTAAGCTGCATTGGTCCTTCCCTGGAGTTCCACAAAGTTGTATTTTCTGATTCACTTAGTCATCTAAAGCCAATTCAGTATTACAAAGGGCTGCATGTGTAATTCCCACATTTCCCAAAAGTGGGAAAATTGACCTCTAATACTAAGGACCATACAACTACTATGAAAACACATATGGAAAGCTTCCCTGATGAAGGAATTCCACCATCATTCACACTAAGTTGGGATGTGTTGTACTTGATTCGTTATCTTGAAATATAATTGTTTCAGGATCCATTTAACATCCTGGAGAATAATGATGCTGATTGGCTTGTCAAAGTCAAAAGACAACCTCTCTGCAGCAAAATCTTCTTAAAATTCCAGTAGACTATTTCATATATGTGATTATTTCTCCAAATATGCTGACATGAAAGCACATCCAATTATTTTATAAATTAAAATTACTAAATAATATTTTTTTCAAAATTTGTGATGACTATATTGAGTTCATTTCATGAAATGTAGTTACAGAAGTTAATTAGATATTTATTACTTCACTAAGGATTGAATAATTTCTATGAGGCTTTTCTTTATCTTAAACCTGAGATAATTGAAAGTATCTGTTCACATTCTTCTCAGAGGATCTGAGGATATACAAAAACAAAGATACACCCATATAGGACTATTCCTTATGTACTACTAATACACAAATATATAAACATACATAGTCATAGATACACACATGCATTTATACACCAATGAATTCTGTACATCAGGAAAGAATGCTCTATTTTTTGGCTTTGGTAAAGTATCACTTAATTGAATTGACTGCTATAACATAGTTTCAGTTGATTTTATAGTTTAACTTTTAAAACTAGTATTTATATAGTTTAACTTTTAAAAAAGTATTTATATTGTGTCTATTACAATAGAATCAAGGTGCTATTATAAATGTTTTCTTGGTGTTTTTTGCTTAATACTTTGTAGAAATGCTAAAAGACCTGTAGCTGAGCTCTCTACGTTGACATTTGTAGGAGTTAGATAAATTAGATTTAGAAAATATATAGGAGTTTCTGATACTGTCTCTTAATTCGGGGCCTGAAGAGCATTATCAGCACGAAGTCAGCAAAAACAGGAAAGACTCAATAGACTGAAAAACAAGGTTGAAGTCAGGAAAACAAGAAAGATTTAATGGACTTGAAGAAACAAAGTATCTGGCCTGACATTGTTTTCAGCTGCTAAGTGGGCACAGCCCAAATTAAGCTGAAACAAAGTTCCTCCTATGTAAGGACAGTGCATGGGAGCCCAAAAGAAGAGGCCCCTGATGCTAGAGAGCTCCAAGAGTCCTGCTGAAAAAAGGGCTGGCCATTGATGGCCAGCTCTCTCCCTGAAGCAGAAAGAAGCCGGTGAGCAAAGAAAGCCTGAGCAAGACACCAAAAGGCCAAGGACTGGACCCTGTGGCTCAGCTTTTGCCTGGAGAGGTTTGATCTGTCCGATCAGTGGCCTAGGGGAAATGGTGCCTGTCTTTAAGGACTGAGGCAGAGCAGCTGAGTTCCTGATTCAAAAGAAGTAAGTTGGCCTGCAGACGGCTGGGGTCTCCCACAGAGAAGAAAGCATGAAGCCTTATTTAAGGTGAGACTGCAATAACCAACTACCCTGACGAACCTACATCTGAGAGATCCAGAAAAAGGACTGCTAAGTGCGTTAAAGAATCTACAACAAATACTGTGTTCCTGACGACTGAGGACCTGCCCCAGAGACTGTATCATTCTAAAAGGTTATGAAAATAGTTGTTATAATTATCAATAGGTTTAGTGGATAGGTTAAAGGGGTTGTAGGATTTTATAGGATTAATAGTTAAGAAATTGTTGGTGTTTGTTATAAGTGAATTTAGTAATAAACAAATAAGTGTTAAATAATAATTTAAAAGTTCGGTTACAGACATTTTTTTTCTGCTACCCACAAATCATCCAACTGTGTCTAAGTTACTTATTCCACCTACACCTCCATAAGAGTTACACAGAGAACTGTATGGTTGCACCTGGAAAGCCCCCAAAGGGAATGTCATGAAGTCCATAGACTGTCTGGGATCATCCTCAGGCACCTGGTAAACATAAAGACAGAAAATAGAATCTGTTCCCTTCATTATTCAGATTTAGGCTATTTCTCTTTTCCCAGAATATATATCATTCAGTTTCAAAACGCTGAAACAATTCTGAAAATCACACACATACACAACACACACACACATATATATACTATATGTAATCATGTATATATGTGTGTGTATGAAATATATTAATATATATGCATATATGTATATATATCAGAATTTATTTTTGAATGACTTCATATAATATAGAAATCAAAATTTGAATAATAGCATTCAGTATCCCTTCTCTTGCATCATGTTCTTGCTCTTCATTTAAGTACACAGTGAAACTGTCAAGTTGTAGGAGTCATTTGTCCAGATATCCTTGATATCTCTGTGGGGCTTTTTCTTGAACATCCTGGTGAGTTACACTTCTTATCACAGGTTCCATTCAAAAGAAGTCTATGCTGGGGCTTCTGGGGTGGCTTAATAGTTAACAGTCCTTGGTACTCTTGCAGAGGATCTGGTGAGTTCAGTCCCATGCACCCACCTGACACATCAGAATTGTCTGTAACTCCAGTTTCAGTGGATCCTACACATTTTTTGACATCAGTCATACATTCAGGCAAAATATTCATACACACAAAATAAAGTAAATAAATCCAAACACATTTATAGAAGCCCATTCAGTTCTCCCAAGAAAATATTATGGTTTCATTTGAGTATCACCACACACTATTCACAATATAGCAAATGATCTAATCACCTCCTCTCTGCTTCATACCTTGATTTTTACTAGTGTGCCATTATGTAAAAAAGAAATGACACATATCCCTGCTTTGTACTAAGAACAGCTCCTGTAATATAATAATGCTTTAGTAAATATGCATTAAATGCAAAAAATACACATTGAAAGTATAATGGCTCCTCAAGGACAACTTGAATGAAAGGTAGCCATGTCTGAAATACAGAAGGAAAACAAAAACTAAAATTTAAGTTGGAAAGTTGGTTGGCATTCAAGTTCTCAAAAACAAATTTGGAAAAAAAATAATATAAAGCAGATACTCAGTTGATGGGAGCAAGCTGGAAAATGCTGTTGCCAAACCATGTTTGAGAATAATCAAGTTCTCTAAATTGAGCAGAAGTCTGAAGCAAGATCAGGTTAACATAAAAGAAAAGACCAGTGTTATTTTGACTGAATTGAAAACAGAGTGGGAAAATTTGTATTTTTCATTAGGAACAGAGTGGCTTTCTTCTCTCCATTTTGTTCCCAAATCCTTAGAGCTTCAGATCCTTACCAATTCCTTATGTTCTCATTGGGGTTATTTATAACTTGATTCATTTTCCAGCCTCACGTTCCTATCAACTGAATCTTTTCCCAACTGAAATTTATTGTGAGCAGTTATCAGTATTAGAGAATCACTTATATTCCACAATGCTCTCTGAATTTAGAGATATCTACCAACACAACTAAAGATAGAGCTCCAGTTAATTAGGTAATATTGTCAGTCAGTCTAGAGACCCAACACATACTTATGTTCTAGCAGTTGTGGACATAACAGTTACATGTGAAATTCTAATCACTGCCCATGTGGAACTGGCAAGCAGAATCTAAAAACACAGTTCATTATTCCCTGGGTAACCAGAGCATGTAAAGCAGAGAAGACAGTGACCTGGCAGTAGAAAGAACATATGTAGGAATTTTGATGACACAATAGTGAGGGACTAATGGGAAGCCAGTATATTGTCTTGCAGAAAAAGCAATAAAAGGACAAACCAATACAATCAGGACACAATAGAATAATGACAACAGAGGATAATGTCTTCTCCTTGACTCCAAGATTTTGATCTTGATCCTAAGAACTCTTTCTCTCTTCCAAATATTCATATTACCTGCAGTGCCACAGTGAATGGACACAGTTTCCTAGCTCCTCCAGCAGTCTAACTTTGGTTCCTTAGTCTCAAACTCGGTTACCCAGGTCATCATTTTATTTCTACTCAACCATTCATTCCCATAAAACACAAATATACATAATCTCATATTTTAATTTGCACATATTAACTATACAAAAGAATATCGTTAAATGTTATGGTAAAAGTGGGTACTAAGGCATTCATCATGACAATAGCTTTCATTGTAAATCATATTTGATGCTTCTCTTTTTTCATTGTCAAGTTTATATTCTAGAGGCTTTATGGAAGTGTAAGATTTAAAATTTGCCTAATAATTTTTAATACAAACTTTCAAATTTTAAATTTAAAGGCAAATTTTAAAGACCTTCATGGTTGCCACACTTTGCAATGAAAGGGTTCCAGTATGTTGTTCCAGATTAGCTGAGACTAAAAAATTATTAATTTACTACTTTGTTTCTCATAAACATTGAAATGAACCATATATTTTCCATTTATAATAGAGAATCAGCCTACTTAGAATCTATTTAAAGTGTCTTATGGATCCTTCCAATTTCATTAAATTTTTAGGTTGTAAGTAGTTGATAGATTACCAAAGCATATTACATTGGTGTTCATGGTAGAGTTGTTTTCTTTTTTTTATTTATTTAAGAATTTTTTGTTTATTTTGCATTCAAATCCCCATCCCTCTCCTTCCCCTCCTCCCAGCCCCACCTGCCCACCATCTTCCCCCATCCCTCCCCTGCCACTACCAACCCATTCTGCACATCAAACAAGAATAAGGCACCTATGTTAGGAAAATGACCTCCAGAAGGAGGCAACATCATCTAAATCTGGGATAGACCCTGTTCAAATTGTTAGGTGATCCACTTAACAACCAAGCAACCCATCAGCTTCATATATGTAATGGGTCTAGGACCAGTCCTTGCAATCCCACATCTGAAACAGGGCTAATATCCAAAGTATAAAAAGAACTCAAAAATTAAGCACCAAGAAATCAAATAATCCAATAAAAATTATAGTATAGAGAGCTAAATGAAGAATTTACTGCAGAGAAAATTCTAATGGCAGAGAAGCACTTAAAGAAATGCTCAACATCCTTAGTCATAAGTGAAATGCAAATCAAAACGAATTCTGAGATTCCATCTTACATCTGTTAGATTGGCTAAGTTCAAAAACTCAAGTGACTGCATATGCTGGCAAAGATGTGGAGAAAGGAACACTGCTCCATTGCTGGTGGTAGAGCAAACTTGTACAACCACTCTGGAAATCAGTCTGGTGCTTTCTAATAAAATTGGGATAAGTTCTACCTCAGGATCCAGATATGCCACTCCTGGGCATATATCCCAAATATGCATCACCAAATCACAAGGACATTTTCTCAACTATGTTCATAGCAGCTTTATTTCTAATAGCCAGAAATGGAAACAACCCAGATGTCCCTCAACTGAGGAATGGATAAAGAAATTGTGGTACATCTACACAATGGACTACTACTGTGTTATTAGAAACAAGGATATCATGAAATTTGTAGGCAAATGGATGGAACCAAAAAAGATCATCCTGAATTAGCTAACACAGATCCAAAAAGACATACATGGTATTTACTCACTCAAAAGTAGATATTAGTCAATACGTACAGGATCACCATGCAACAATCCACAGACTCAAAGAAACTAAGAATCAAGGAGGATTCAAGGGATGTTTCTTGAATTCCTCTAAGTAGGAGAGATAAAATAGATGTCGGAAGTAGATGGAGAAAGGGATCTGGGCAAGAACCCAACATCACAGCTATCCGAGGCTCTTTCTTTTTCTGTGCTTAATGGAAAGTTACAAATGTGGATACTCTCAGAGAGCACCATTGTTGTCTCCACAAGCTTCTTTATCAACAAGCACAAGGATAAGAAAATATGGGAAAATATCTTTGCTTCTTTAGCAAACCACATCTGAGTCACTTGTACAAACATGGTATATTAGTAAGTGTTCTCTAAAAAACAGACCCAGTTGAATGAATATATATGAAATGGGTATTTACTGGGTTGGATTACAGAACCAAATCTGAGTAATTCAATGTTGGCTGTGTATATGAGAACTCAATGGCTGTTTATTCCAGTGTGTCAGCAGTGCCAGTCTGACACTGAAGGTCTGGACAACATCTGAAGAGTCCACATTGCAGGCCTTGCCAACAAGAGAAAGGCAAGTATCTAAAAGAAAAGTTTCTTCCCTCTTTTGTCTGGGCTGTCCCTGCATCAGAAGGTACTGCCCACATTTAGGATGTGTGTTCTTATTTCCAATAATCTGATCAAGAAAATCCTTCATAGAAGTATATAGCAGCTTGCTTAACCTTTAATGGATTCCAGATCTAGTCAATGAGAAAACTCAGGTTAACTTTCACAGGTAGCTTTATTATGTTCAACTACATATCTCCTAATAACAAGTCTTAATAACCATTGTAGTGCAAGCCTACACATTCCTGGCAATAAAAACATATATATACTTACAGAATGCAGGATTATGCAGTAAAATACACATGTCAACATGTTATATGTGAAAGATTACCTTGTATTTTATAAGTTCTGCATTTTGAAAACAACACCCAAGTTTTGTTCCTCTTACAGTAGAGAATGTAAGAATTTACTGTTGTCTATAAATATTACAGGATTTCAATTTTTCATAATATAGGATTGATTATATAAAACTCATCAAATAAAAGTGTGTGCTATGGAGGAGGGGGGTTAGTGATTAAGAGCACTTGATGCTCTTGTGAAGGACCCAGGTGCAGTGATCAGCACTTACCTAGGGAACTCTCAGTGCGCTGTAACTTAGTTCCAGGAGATTGGACACCATTTACTGCCTTCTCAGAGCTCTATGTGAACTATACATGAAGATACTCACACATAAACATGAAATATAAATAAATAAACTTCCCTTTAAAAATGTGAGAGACCTAGACTTCCAATTGAAGTTAATAAAAAAAGACAGAGAAGGGCATTACATACTCATTAAAGGAAA